>LSYV01000014.1:1588733-1610882 GCA_001584585.1 Gonium pectorale
CCCGGGCTGAGCGAACGTGCAAGGCCTGTGGTGACGCCGCGGCCGTAGAGGATGAACTACATGTGTTCTGCGAATGCCCATGCTATGAGCAACTCCGCGACCAATTCGAGACTGCTTTGGGCTTTAGGCATCGTAACATGATTGCTATTATGAAGGAGGCCCCGCCAGGTGCGGTAGGAGCCTACCTACAGGCTGTCTGGGATACCAGGCACGCCATTCTTCGGCGTCAGGCGCTGAAGAGGGGTAGAGATGAGGACCATAACCCGCTCCCCCACCCCAATATTCGCAATTCGTCCATGGCCCCCCCGGCTTTGACGGACGTGTAACCTGTAACCTGTAATCTAGCAGCAGCGACAGTGAAAGTGACGACTACGGTGCCATCATGGGCTCCCGCCGGTATCGCCGCTTGGCAGCAGCTACACGGGGGCCTCCCGACCCTCCCGAGCCCCGCCGTGTTCCAGTGGAAGCCCTGGTGCGACAGTCGCTGAGGGAGATCCGCGCCACCCTTCAGGTTTGCTTGTGGCAGGCAGGACGGGACCGTGACACCGTGCACTGGCGGGATATTGCGGTGGAGACCAGCCAGTCCTACGCGCTGCCGGCGGTGGCCCTGGGAGCATGGCGGAGGCGGCTATGGAGCTTCAGAAGGCCTTCAATTTGCAGCAGGAGGCGGGAGGCGGGGTGGTCACCTGCGGGCCACGCGCTCAGTCGCAGGGTGACCGCCGAGTTGGGTGGTTGGGCTTAGGGTTCTAAGTACGTAGTGGATTGTTGTTGCGGGCTTGTGCGTTCTATCTGGCGAGTTTTGAGGTGCTGTTGAGGCCGGTGCCGTTTGTCCGGCGTCTTTGCAAGGGGGTAGGGGCTCGGGTTCCCAGCTTTCCTAGGGAAGAGGGGTGTCTGGCTGCCTATGCTCCTTGGCTCCTTTTGGTCCGTTTCGTCTGTCCTGGCGCTTATCTCCTATTCTCCTTTGTTTTCGCCCGTCCGCCTTCGTGTTCTGTGGTCTTTAGATGCAGAATCATGTGTGCGCCGTCGGTTGTTGGTCTTGGCTGCCGTGGCGCGCTTTTTTTCTGTGGAAAGGTTATAGGCGGAGAGGCGACAAAGGGCGCAGACAACGGGAGGGACAGGCAGCCCTCCCGTTGACCCCCCTGCGACCCGCCGAAACAGAGCAGCAAACGGCACCTGCCCCAACAAGGGTACCGTACCTCAAACCACCCAGAAACGCAACGCTCTGCAACACCCACCACCAAAGACCCACCACACCCTCCGAAACCCAAACCCAACCACCAAACCCAGCGGGCACCCTGCGACGGAGCGCAAGGCTCGCAGGCGACATCCCCGCCTCCCGCCTCCTGCTGCAAATCGAAGGCCTTCTGAAGCTTCATAGCCGCCTCCGCCAATGCTCCAAGGGCCACCGCCGGCAGCGCGGTGGTTTGTCTGGTCTCCACCGCAAGATCCCGCCAGTGCTGCAGATCCGCACGCAGGTAGGCGATCACGAGGTCCCGCCCAACCTGCCACGAGCAAACTGGACGCGTCGCGCGGAGCCCCCACAGTGCCTGGTGCGCCAGGGCTTCCACCGGATCGTGGCGAGGCCCGGGAGGGTCTGGAGGCCCACGTGCAGCCGCTGCGCTGTAGTTAGGGCAGGGTTTCGGTTGTTCGTGAGGTCTATCTGTTCCCCACGATGTCTGCGGCCTTTATCGCCTCTCCGCATGTAATGTTCTCACAGAAAAAAGTCTTTGGACGCATGTACGAAGTTCCCGTTAGCACAGCTGTCGCCTGTGTGGGTGGCATTGCATGCCGAGTGCGCTCTGCTGGCCACACTGGGTATGCCTTTGGATTGGCAGGAGGAGGGCAGGCAGCATCCCGGGACGGGGTAAGGCATGGCCTCTTCATCTGCCCGTGTCGCTATGCGGCTCCTGGCTCCTGCATCCTGTGCGAATGTCCGTAGAGATGGCCCATTGCAGATTTCTCTTTTTTCATACCACGCAGCCTGCTGCTGCCCCTTCTATTGGTAGAGGCCGTGTGTGTTTGTCTTAGCCGTTGCATGGACCCTGCTCCTGACGCGAGGAGTGCCCAGCTGACGCTGTGCGACACTTCCGATTGCTGGTCATGTATCATTGTCGAATGTGCAGGCCCTGTAATCCGCCCTTAAGGAAATCCACTAACCGCTACGCCGAGCAGCTCAGTCCTCCGAATCCTCGAGGTAACAGACTCATACAATACCTCCCCAGGAGGCAAGACCACTTGCGAGAATTGAGCGGAGGTGAGGGGCTCGGCCGCTAGGCTGGGGTCCTGCGCCTCGACCGCTCAGTCCACGAGACGCCCCTCCTAAGCAGGAGCTTGCGCATGGTATTGCGTACGTGCATACCAACTCAGCCCGCCCACCTCCCAAACGGTACAACACGGCAGCGGCCAGTTCCAGCATTTCCGTGCACGGGCATTCCACCAATGCCATCCTCATACCGCACCCACAGTGCCAGGTGATTTCCGATCGACTCCATACACACTCCATCATGTGCAGCCTGACGGTACCAAGTTAACGGCTCGCCAAACACGCCGGAGTCCTCGCCGGCTCCACGAGAGCGCGATCCGGGCCCCAGAGGTCATTTGATGTCCAATCTAACCACGACATCACAATCTCGAAGCCCATGCTTTACAGCATTGCTCTGGGGAATGTCAAAGTACTCAAAGGAGGCCCGCTGGATGGATCATCCGTCGCAGCCATCAAGACGTACCATGGATCAGTAACATTGCCCGTACCATGGATCAGTAACATTGGGGAAGGTGAACAGGAGACTTGTGCACAAAAGCCTATAACTGGCATGATCCAAACCATCGTGGATTTGCACCCGCCAAGCATGGGAAACCGAGCCCCGTCGAGAAGCTATATCATGGCTGTACGCAGACTTCGGATAAGTATGGCCAGCAGTGGTAAGCGGACATCTGCCAGGCAGCAACGCAACGAGCCCACCCTGGCGCCTTGTTTGACGAAGGCCCATGCCGCGCCTCCGCGCGTCAAATATACAAACGTGCACCAGGGACATATGCACTCACTTCAGTACGTACCGGTACATGCGACGCTGTCGTCGCCGCCTGACCGCATGCGAGCACAAGCAGGTGACACCATCTCGGGCACCGGTATCCCATGGACGCGAAGGCGTTATCAATATGCGACCGCCCGGCCTTCTTTGCCATCCCAAAGACAGACCTGCAAGACCACATGCATCGCGCATGCATTCTGCAAGGACATATACCGGTATGACAAAGAATGTCCCTCAACACATTCGACATACTGACTACGTGCCACACGCCTCCAGGATTTGTTGACGTTTGCCGTACTCGCCTTCACCGTCTCAACACAGGCTTCCCACACGGGTTTGACGGCAAGCCGTCAGCATCTGGAAGCCCGGCGGCCTACAGGTAACGAGCCTCCTTTCTGCACACTCGCTATTACGTCGAGCTGCTAGACCAAATACTAGTGATTGGCGCAATCCAACTGCCTCATTGCGGCGTACACGCCAGAGCTCCCCCGATATGGCGTCGGCGAGTGTCTGCCAATGCGCAAACCGCTCCGCCAGTGTGTTGGAAAGGAACAAGCCAGTGTGTGTATGTTGGGGGAGGGGGATGAATGCGTGGCTCTGGCCCCATGACCAGAGTTTGGGTTCTTGCACCGCGTGCACCTGACTACGCCGCTTACGTGGCACTTGCAGTAGTGATGGGGTGCTCTAGATCCAAGGCTGGCAGCACGCCCTGGATCGCGCCTGCCTCTGCCGTCACCACCGCCGCGCGCTCCACGCTCCGCCAGTGCTCGTAGTTTGCCACGAAGGAGTCCATCAGCGGCTTTGCGCCCGGGAACGCCCCCGCCATCGCGTGCACCAGCGGCAGCGCGATGAAGTCGAAGAAGCCGACCTGGCTCTTGCTGACGCCCTGCTTGGCGCGGTCGAAGAGCGGGCTGATGGGCAGGCCAAGCTGCCGCTCCCGGTCTCCCTGTAGGAAGAACTCCTCCTCCAGGCAGCGGATCCACCTGGTGGAAGGGAGCGGGACAGGGGCAGGGGCAGAAGGTTGGGGGAATGGGGAGTTTAAGGGAAACGAGAATGAACAACGACGAGCTGGGCGCCAGCAGCGTAAGTCCAGTCCGGGGGAATGGGGAAGGGTCACGGGACAGTAACGGGCAGGAGGCGTGCGATTACGGCGGTGGGCAGCATGGAAGGAAGACATTAGGGCAGGGCCGAAGGGGCGCCAAGGGCAGTGCCGCTCGTCCCGTACCGCCCCGCCCCACCTCGAGTGCACCTCAAGCTCCTCCCCCAGGTGGCCCAGGTCGGCGCACTTGAGCGCGATCTGCGGGGGCCCAGCGGGGCGAGGTCCGTTTCTCTGTGTGCAGTAGGGACCCACGGGTCGGCGCTGGAAGGCGAATGCAGATTTCATTGCGCATCCGACATCATCCCGCCAGTGCCAAAGAGGGATCGCAAACGAGCGCGCCGGATGGCGACCGCACCCGGTCCCCTCCCAGGCACGTACCTGTAGGCTAAGCGTCCGCTCCGTCTCGTCCTTTGGCCTGGGCGCGTGGCTGGAGGCCGGTGCGTCCGCCGCGTCTTCCTCCATTTCCGCACCTCCGCACCTTTGGGCAAGGGCAGGTAATGGGATGGCCCACCATCACGGATAGAACACTGTATGCGGATAGGACATCGATTGAAGCCTGAGAACATCAGGAATGGGTTCGCTTGGGGCTCGCAGTCCACTGCACGGCGCTCTCGCGAGAAAGCCCACCCCCGCATCCCCACCTCGCTCTCTTGCCGCCTATTGTCCCCACCCGTTGCTCAGAAAAAACAGCGGATGGCGGTTGCCCTTTTCATAGATGCCGTAGGCAACGTGCCGACCCGCGTGCCGACCCTCCTCGCCCCACCTTGAGGGCCTTGGCCTCCTGGCCGCCCCTCCCTGCACCCCTGCAGCCTCCTTGCTGTAGGGCGCCAGCTGGTGCGCCGTGTTGAAGTGCGCCAGGAGGGAGAAGTGCTGCTTCATGTCCGTGGCCATCACCAGGTCCAGAACCTGAGTGCTCCGGAGGGAGGGGGGAGGGGGCGATGCGGACGGCGGGGCAGGAGCGAGGGCGGATGACGCGGTGCCGGAGGCCGGGCGCGGATGGCGCGTTCGTTAGTACGCGAGGAGGCGTGGCAAGACTCTGGTACCACCGACTGCGACGGACGGACCAAGGTGCGCCCCCGACAGTCGCAGGCAGCAACGGTGTTTTCGCACCACCCAACCCGTGCCCTCCAGCCCCATCGCCGGGCGCACTCCTCATCGCACCGCACCGCACCGCATCGCACCGCACCGCACCGCATCGCACCGCACCGCAGCGCAGCGCACCGCAGCGCACCGCAGCGCAGCGCACCGCACCGCACCTGCTTCCTGAACGCCACCCGCTCCGCCGGCGCCAGCTGCCCCAGAACGTCCAGGTCTGGCTGTCGCACAAGCGCAAAGAAGGACGCCCCGTGGTGGTTCTCCAGCGGCGAGCGGTCGTTGTAGCGCACGGCCAGGGGGTCGGAGGTGGCGATCAGGAAGTCCGCGGTCAGGCCCGGGTGGCCGTGATCGTGCACGATCTGTGAGGGCATGGGGGCAAGGCGGGGCAAGCCCGAGTAAAGGAATGGTCGGGTGCCCGGCAAGGTTCTCTTCACGCCCAAAGTCCCTCTAACGCCATCGGTCCATAGCTCCGGGTCGCAAGCGTCCTTCATTGAGACCGCCCCCGGCCGAGCCTCCCCTCGCCTCTGCCTGCCGCTCACCGCCGCAAAGTACGCCGCCAGCAGCCCCAGCCGGTCCAGGTAGTGTTCCCGCAGCCCCGAGCCCCGCAGCAGCACGTGCAGCGTCTGCAGCACGTCCGCCGCGTGGGTGGAGTTGTGGTAGGGCGCGGACGTGTAGCCGGACTCGAGCGTGCGGAGCAGCCTGGGCGGCAGGCGGGGGGTTGGGTGGGTTGGGCGGGCAGAGACGGACTGGCTCAGGGACCAGCCGGATGTGCGAAAGACCTCTTGTGCGGATGGGCATGTTGCCGCCTTTGCCACGGCGGTCCCCGCCCCTGTCTTCCCACCTGGCCAGCTTGGTGGGGTGCATCCTGAACTGGCTGATCAGCCCCTCCCGCTGAAGCAGGTGGAAGCCGAGCACCGACAGAGCGTGGCCCTGAGGGGGACGGAGAGCGGGGTTGAGGCAGGGGCAGACGAAGTGGACAGCAGTGCGGAAGCGTGAGAAGATGAGGACGAGGACGGTCCCTGACCATGAGGACCCCTAGTGCTTTAACGCCTTGAGCCCCGCACTTCGCTACCTGCGTTGCCTCCGCCAACCGAAACGTATTGTAGTGCCATGCGTCGACGCCAGCCAGCAAGCGCTCAACCTGAGGATTACCGAGGTTACGATGGTGGTACGGAACGTTAGGTACCAAAGCCTTCATACCAAACGCTGGCGACGCGGCAGTTGTCACCCACTAATGGAGGGCAGACTAAGGTCGCTAGAGTCGAACAGGAACAAGGTACTGACCTCATCCAGCACGGGCTGCGGCACCGAGGAGACCGAGCAGCACGACTGCACCGAGTCGCTGTCGCTGCAGCTGCCGCTGCCGCTCTCCCCCGAGGTCGCGTCGGTGGCTTGCCGCGTCGATGACAGCTGTGGCAATGGCGCCAGCAAAAGCGGTAGCACGTCGCACAGGCTGCTGGATGCCACGCCATCCTCGTCCTCCAGCCCTTCGCCCCATTCACCCTTTCCCGCGCTGAAGGTTGGGCCGGCGCCGGTCGTGCGCCCGGCACCGTCACGGCTGGACGCGGCCTCTCCCTGGGCGGGCTCGGCTGCCTTGTCGGCTGCAGCGCTGGCCCCAAGCTGGAGCATTAGCGCCTGAACCACGTCCGCCTGCGGTGGCATACGGCGTACAGCGTGGCACTCCATCAAGGAAGTGCAGGTCCCGCGCGAAGCGCCCTGTACTGCAATGCTGAAGTCCGGATCGTACAAAAGACCTGCTACAAGGCGCGCCTGCCGACACTTCTGCTTTACCGGGATACACACACACGGGTAAGTCGTATATACTCACGTCCAGGTCGGCGGCGCGGATGTGCCCTCCCGAGTTGAGCGGCTCGTACAGGTCCAGGTGCTTGAGCAGCACGGTGCGCACCAGGGCCACGTCCCGCAGGTCGGGCGGCCGGCCGTCTAGCATGTCCGTCAGGAGCGCCAACAGCACGTCAGCGGGCGTGTCTGCAATTGGGGTCCAGGTAGGGAGAGGAATGCGAGGGAGGGTGGCAAGGAGGGAGGGAAAGTTGACACGCATGCGTATGTACGGCAGAGCGTTGCGAGCTGCAGTGCGTCGCCGAGGCGAGCGCCAGGGGTAAAAGATCCCGGTATGTCGGCCTTCAGGCGTGCGGGCCATCGGTGTAATGTGCAGCATCGTGCCACCCAACCCAGGCGCCCGAGGCGCCGCCCCGGTCCCGTCGCCCCAGCGCCGGCCACCGGCCGGCTCCGCACCCTGGACACCTGCCCTGAGCGAATCCAGATCCGGCTCGTGCAGGCTGCTCTCCAGGAATGCAAAATCCTGAGGCGCGGCAGTGGTGGGTTGCACGGGCGCTTAGTGCGCGTCCTGCTAAACGCGGGCGTGAAGCGTGGCGCGGCACTCCGCATTTCCAAGCACTTTGAATGGATAGACTGCGTGTGCTGCGCACAGCGGCAGTGCCCATACAGGCGGCTGCACGAGACGGCCATCGTGCCCCTGCATGGTCCCTCGCAATGCTGAGCTGCAGCGCCCATAGGCCCCCGCTCCGGGTAGCCCTCGCTCGCCACAGTGCGCCCCCCTGCTCGCCTCGTCGTCGTCCAGGCCACTGCAGAGCATGGCACAGCAGGCCGTAGGGGTGCGGTTACGTGCAAAGCAAAGACGAAGACAGCGCGGAAGTGTTTCATCGCATTCAACACATTATGCTGTCCAGCGCGTGACCTGCTGTTAGGTCCATGAGTGCAGCCGCCTTTGCAAAACGGAAACTCGCCACAGGCGTGTGCTTACTGGTCAGGGCCCTCCACGTCGGACGTTAACTCCGTATAGCCACGGCTGCGAGCCGACTTGCCACTGCCATCCCATCATCAAACGCCCCAACTTGCTACCTCATACCCCAACTTGCTACCTCATACCCCAACAAAGCGCCCGCCGCCGTCCATTACGCGCCAAAAGCCTTTCCACTGAAATGCTTTCTTGATCTAGCCCACCAACCCAGGATCCAGGGGCCCGTCTTCCGGCCTCAGCCCAGTCGCTCCCTACCTTGGCCCATCCCAGCCGCCATCATCAGCAGCGTCATGCTGCGCCATGTGGGTTGCATCCGCTAGGCCACCAGGCAGCCCTGGGGCCTATCAGAAACAAGTCCCGAGCGGCACAGCAAAAGGGTGCAAGGAGTCGGTCGCAGTTTGAGGGAACGAGGAAGGCTTACGGAGGCGAAGAGAATGAGCGGAGCGCCATCCCCGACTACCGTTAACACAAGGTCTCTGTCAAGGCCGTACTGCAAAGGACATACCGGTACTCACCTTCGGCATGTGGCTCCAGAAGTTGCGGCCACCCGAAGCGAAGTCCTTCAGCGCGCCGCCCTGCGCCGTCACGTTCTGCAAGACAAAGACGGCATGCCCTCGCCATCATGCTTGTGGTCAGATACGCAAGTTTTGTGCATCTGACCAGCTGCCCAGCAAGGGCCATCACCGGCTGCCGTACCGTCGTACCTTGAGGTTGCGGCCCACAGTGGCCGCGCCGCCGCTGGCCGCATTCTGCGTCTGGGCCGCTGCGCTGCGGACGCCAACGCGGAGCCTGCGATGGCATAGGTAGGTGTGTTGGAAGAACTCCGCACACGTGGGCACGCAGAACTGCCACACCGCTGGTGCCAGAATCGGCTTTGGCGGGAGAAGTCACATGTGGCATGCGCGTCGTAAAGATTTCCAGGGCGACTCACCGAGGCCCAGCACCCACCCTGCTTTGAAGTCCACGAGGAGGCGCACAATGCGCGCGACGATAGCGTAGCGGTGCATGGCTTTTAGCACCCTTTTTGGCACCTAACGCCTTAGTCAGGAGGTCAGGGTTGAGGCTTCATAATTTGTTGGTTGAGTGTGTGATCAAGGTAGGGGCGGCGCGCGGCAGACCAGACGCTGCGACTGACGGAAGAGTTGCACTGAGGCAGCCGCAAGGTGGGTGGTGTCGTGGTTAAGTGCTTGCCAAAGAAATTGGGGAACACAATTGCCCTGGTCGTTGTTTGTGCAGTAGGTGGCGTAAAATCAGGAGTGGGAGAGTTTGCGACGCGGGCGCAGGCCGCGCAGCCTAAACTCGCCTGCAGATAGAATAACGTAATAGGGCGTGCTCTAGTTGTCAGTTGGCATACCCTTGGAGGTTTGGAGCGGCGGAAGGAGGCAAGTGGCGTGGTACCGGACTGGGTTACGACGACTTGAACTTTTCGTTTGCCCTGGCACCATGCAGGTCAAGACTCCTGCGTCATGGACATATGACTCGCTATACATATCCCTGCTGTGGCCTCCGTATTGGCCGTGCAGCACCACAGTGACATTGAAGCCAGCCCTGAATTGATTCCAGACATGAGCTCCTGTCAACTCAGCAACGAGGAACGGGAATACTTCACCCAATTACACGGTGCGATGTTTGGCCGAGCCTGACATGCATGCAATTTAGCGGTTATCGGGAATATTACTTTTTCTCTGATTATGCCATGCACATGTCTCTAATTTTGGATTCTTTGCATGCAGGTGCAAGGTCTACCCAAGCGCCGACGACCGAGGGGCAGCCAGCTGCCCCGCGACCACGCGATGGAGCTCAGCACCCTGGAGTGCAGGCCTGGTGGAGCCGTCCAGGATTAGGGCCAGTCATTGAGCAACCAAAATGTGGGTGCGCTTCGTTGCTCGCGTGTAGGGTATGTGCCGACACGCAACATACACCTGATAGGTTGTGGAAATTACCTTGCTGTCCACGAACCCCATAGGGCAATACACCCGGTACACACTCAGTAACTGCCGTGCCTCAACAGTGGTGCGCTTGCATCAGCAGTTATGGCATCCGACTGTACCTAACCCAGGACATGGACGATCACTGTGACAAACACAAGGGTGCGCCCTTGCACACCTTGCCAACCCAACATCCCAGTCCGGCATGGGTAACGTGCAGGTGCCCTGCGTTCCTGCACTTCCTGGTGCCGCGTGTCCCACCCGCTCCGCTGCCTCCCTGGCCCCAAATCGCAGGCCCAGACGGGCCTCCCCTCGGGCCCAGCGGACTAATAGGGACTACTGCATGCGGTGCTTCCGGCCAGGCCGCAGGCGGATACCGGCGCCAGCCGGAGCGCCGCCAGACCATGCAGGTGAGCCATTCTCGGGGCTCGTTGGCACGGCTCGGTGTGTAGATGTTGTGCGCCAGGCGCACTGCGGAAGCTAGCATGCTGGGAACAACGCAGTTGTCCCTGACGTCTGCAGCACGCGGTGCCGTTGGGCGCATCTCACCACATGCATACATACAGGGCATTCGTGTCCCAGTCAGGTAGCTGACAACCCCTTCCGCTCCAGAGGGGCTGTTGTGGAGAACCTCCCCTGATCGTATGCAACCACACAGCCGTCGCCCTGCCTAATCTAAATGGCCACAGGAGGAGGTCATGCGGGAGCTGGTGGAGGCACGGCGGGGCGCGCGGGCCGGCAAAGGTGCGATCGTGCGGAAAGCTGTGCCGCGGCTCAGATTGCATCTCCGTTTAAAGGCAAGCGCCTGCGGGCGCACGTTGTCACCAGCCTCCCTCTCTCGCCGCACGCCCCATCTGCCATTCCCCCAAACATGCAGCGACCGCGCCCGCAGACCTGCTGCTGGCGCTTCTTCCTGATCTTCCGCTGCTGGATCCAGGGCATCTCCGTTAACACCCTTTCCAAACCCCTCATCGTCCACCCATTACCGCAGCGGACACGCCGGCGGACCTGCTGCTGGCGCTCCTGTCTGACATGCTGCTGGGCCGCCAGCCGCCACTCGACGAGGTGGAGCTGGCGCGCGGCCTGCTGCTAAGGCACCTGGACCCCTACCAGCCCCTCAACCTGCGCAGCCAAATGCGGGAGGCGAACCTGGACGTGGGTTTGGGGGAAGCGGGGGCGACTGGGACAAAGTTCTGGTGGGGCACCGGCACAGCGTGCGGGTATGAGGCTGTGAGCATGCCTACGTGTGCCCTGCGCGGGCGCGATTCCGGCGCCCTTTTTTGGGCTTTCTGCCTTCGCTCTAAGGTCCGTGACATCCAGTGTTGCGCGCGAATGTCAAACCTGAGAACGTACGAGCATGGCCCCCATGTGAGCCTCCTGCCCCGCTGCCCCTGCCGCAGTCCGATGTGGTGCACTCGCTGATGATGCAGCTGGGCGCCGCGGACCAGTCTGCCTCTCCCAAGGCCTCCAGAGACGGGGCAGCCGCCGTCGGCGCTAGGGCCAGGGTCAACGGTGGCCCCGCCACCCCATCGCGCAGAGCAAGCATCGATCCAGCCGCACCCCAGCCTCGGCTGATTACCCTCGTGGCCGAGCGTCCGGAGGCCGGTGGCGACAAATTCGTCGTGGTGGAGAGCTTGCGAGACGCGCTGTTGCTGCTGCTCAACCCATCGCGACCCGGGGGTCCGTCGGATCCGCAGGCGGACGTGACGGGCAGAGATGAGGCGGCCCACAACGGCTGCTGGGGCAGCACCGGGAGCAGCAGGGAAGATAGTGACACCGGTACGGGGAGCGGCCAGGGGAGCGCGGACCGCAGCGACACCGGGAGCGACAGCGACGGCGGACCTCAGCCCCGTGCCGGGATGCCGTCAGTGCCGCCGCCGATGCTAGACGAGGTGAGGGGGCTTCCTGCTGCGCGTGAGGGGGTCTGCGTCTAGCTCATGCCGCTGAGGCGCACCGAGACGCCATACGGCGCCGACATGCAGCCAACTTGCTATCCAGCGTCTGATTCCGAAGTACATGCTGCTACCGTATGTTCCACATACGCTTAGGTAGCCATGTAACGGCAACGTCGCTCTCGCCTGTGTGTGCCTGCCGTGTTCGGGTGTGCTGTACAGGTTGAGATGGCGCTGGCTGGCGTGGATGCGTGGCAGTACGACACGCATCAGTTGGCGAAGGCTACGCAGGTGATGGCGCAGGGGGCCCACTCGGCGAGAGGTTCCAGTACATGCACATGCTGCTCTCCGTAACGCTGCAAGATTCTGTCCCTGCCTCAACCCCGCTCTCCGTCCCCCTCAGGGCCACGCTCTGTCGGTGCTCGGCTTCCACCTGCTTCAGCGGGAGGGGCTGATCAGCCAGTTCAGGATGCACGCCACCAAGCTGGCCAGGTGAGGGCCCAGGGGCGGCGACCACCGTGGCAACGGAGGCAACATGCCCTTTCGCACAAGAGGTCTTTCGCACAGCTGTCTGGTCCTTGACCCAGCCCGTCTCTGCTCGGCTGTTAAGCCGCCCTCCCCCCGCCTGCCGCCCAGGCTGCTCCGCACGCTCGAGTCCGGCTACACGTCCGCGCCCTACCACAACTCCACCCACGCGGCGGACGTGTTGCAGACGCTGCACGTGCTGCTGCGGGGCTCGGGGCTGCGGGAACACTACCTGGACCGGCTGGGGCTGCTGGCGGCGTACTTTGCGGCGGTGAGCGGCAGGCAGAGGCGAGGGGAGGCTCGGCCGGGGGCGGCCTCAATGAAGGACGGTTGCGACCCGGAGCTATGGACCGATGGCGTTAGAGGGACTTTGGGCGCGAAGAGAGCCTTGCCGGGCACCCGACCATGCCTTTACTCGGGCTTGCCCCACATTTGCCCCCCTGCCCTCACAGATCGTGCACGACCACGGCCACCCGGGCCTGACCGCGGACTTCCTGATCGCCACCTCCGACCCGCTGGCCGTGCGCTACAACGACCGCTCGCCGCTGGAGAACCACCACGGGGCGTCGTTCTTCGCGCTGGTGCGGCAGCCAGATCTGGACGCTCTGGGGCAGTTGGCGCCGGCGGAGCGGGTGGCGTTCAGGAAGCAGGTGCGGTGCGGTGCGGTGCGGTGCGGTGCGGTGCGGTGCGGTGCGGTGCGGTGCGGTGCGGTGCGGTGCGGTGCGGTGCGGTGCGGTGCGGTGCGGTGCGGTGCGGTGCGGAGTGCGCCCGGCGATGGGGCTGGAGGGCACGGGTTGAGTGGTGCGAAAACACCGTTGCTGCCTGCGACTGTCGGGGGCGCTCCTTGGTCCGTCCGTCGCCGTCGGTGGTACCAGAGTCTTGCCACGCCTCCTCGCGTACTTACGAACGCGCCATCCGCGCCCGGCCTCCGGCACCGCGTCATCCGCCCTCGCTCCTGCCCCGCCGTCCGCATCGCCCCCTCCCCCCTCCCTCCGGAGCACTCAGGTTCTGGACCTGGTGATGGCCACGGACATGAAGCAGCACTTCTCCCTCCTGGCGCACTTCAACACGGCGCACCAGCTGGCGCCCTACAGCAAGGAGGCTGCAGGGGTGCAGGGAGGGGCGGCCAGGAGGCCAAGGCCCTCCAGGTGGGGCGGGGAGGGCAGGCGGGTCGGCACGTTGCCTTTGGGAGCTATGAAAAGGGCAACAGCTGTCCGCTGTGTTTCTGTGGGGACAACGGGCGGCAAGGGAGCGAGGTGGGGATGTGTGGATCTGTGGATGGGCTTGAGCGCGCCGTGCAGTGGATCATAAGCCCCAAGCGGACCCTCTCTAAGTGCTCAGGCTTCTCTCGATGTCCTATCTGCGTACGGTCGTTCTATCCGTGATGGTGGGGCAATGAAGGGAAACGGGTCGCGTCGCGGACACCGAATCGCATACTCAATAGAAGACCTTGTGGTGGTCTTGGCGTAGATGAAGACGAGCTGTCAAACTTCGACGTCAGCGACGAGCGAGCATCGCTGCAGCGTACCTCCGCTGGTCGTAGTCGCTGATAATAAGGCAAGGCGGAGGAAAGCCCATGCCCACCCACTCAACCTAACACGCTGAGAGATTGGCACAGCACTGGCGCCGCGAGCGCGGGCCTGCCCACACGGACTTCCCTAACCAGCAATGGTGGGGCATCCCATTACCTGCCCTTGCCCAAAGGTGCGGAGGTGCGGAAATGGAGGAAGACGCGGCGGACGCACCGGCCTCCAGCCACGCGCCCAGGCCAAAGGACGAGACGGAGCGGACGCTGAGCCTTCAGGTGCCGGCCTGGGAGGGGACTGGTTCGGATCGCCGTTCGGCGCGGTCCCTCCTTGGCACTAGCTGAACGCAGCCCAGATGCGTACCAGCGCCGACCCGTGGGTCGCATCTTTACAAGGAAAGAAGCCCCGCTCCGCTGGCCCCCGCAGATCGCGCTCAAGTGCGCCGACCTGGGCCACCTGGGGGAGGAGCTTGAGGTGCACTCGAGGTGGGGCGGGCGGTACGGGACGAGCGGCACTGCCCTTGGCGCCCCTTCGGCCCCTACTGTCTGCGAGACCCTTCAAAGCTCGCCGCGTAATCGCACGCCTCCTGTCCGCTCCTGTCCCGTGCCCCCGCCTCATCCCTCCAACCCCCTGCCCCTGCATATTCCCGCTCCTCTCCGCCAGGTGGATCCGCTGCCTGGAGGAGGAGTTCTTCCTGCAGGGCGACCGGGAGAGGCAGCTGAGCCTGCCCATCAGCCCGCTGTTTGACCGCGCGAAGCAGGGCGTCAGCAAGAGCCAGGTCGGCTTCTTCGACTTCATCGCGCTGCCGCTGGTGCACGCGATGGCGGGGGCGTTCCCGGGCGCAAGGCCGCTGATGGACTCCTTCGTGGCAAACTACGAGCACTGGCGGAGCGTGGAGCGCACGGCGGTGGTGACGGCCGCGGGGGCTGCGTCGCAGCCTGCAGCGGTGCCGGTGCCAAAAGCTACGGCTGCAGCTGCCGACTGAGGCGACATTGTGAGGCATCAACTGCAAGGGTGGTGTCAAGAGGCGCGCGCGTTCAAAGCAGAGGGCTTGCCCAGCCCCTGCGATAATGATCGGGGCCGACTTGGTGGTGCCGAACTGTGAAGCATTCTGCGACAGAGCCCGTGCACGGTACGGTGGAGGTTTGTACGGATGCCAGATCAAGAGATGGACGATGGCGGGTGGTAACACACATTGACGGAAATGGGCAACTCCGAGACGGAGCACGTGGGGCTCACTGACGTAAAGTAATTGTGAGTGCCTTGGGACATCAAGAATATGTTCAGAGAAAATAAAAGGGAACGAGGTTGAGTGGCTTGTTGTGGCAGTATGGTAAGCACAACTAGTAGCTCGGGTGGTGGTCGCATGTGTTGCGTATGGCTGTGCAGGTGCTTGGAACGCAACTAAGGATTGAGTACCTTGATCAACTCTGATAGGGCCCTTGAATAAAATTGGACTTTGTGGTTTCACGCAGCATGGCAATGGGTAGCCCTATCCATGGCGCCTGGATGACATGCGAGTATCGTGTCGTCTGGGGTTCTGGCGAGTACGGTTTGCAATACGGTAAACTCTGTTGCTTACTATGCGCCGCAGGGAACACACCTACCCCATCAATTTCTGTATATCTTGGAATTGCCAAGTTGCCGTGTGTTAGGCCTAGTGAGCTACTTTGGGTCAAGGGTACATTACATGCTCCCGTACATGTACGGTTGTGTTTCAAAAACCGGTCAGTTGGCGGAGTCGCAACCCTCGGTTTTGCGACAGCGCAGAGGGTCCAGGAATTCATTGCGCATTGCTTCGCGTCTTGCTTGCAGCTGCGCGGCGTTAGCTGGCAGGCCCGCAGCACCTCGAGTCCTCTGAATAAGCTTCGATAAATAAACGGGCTACGGCTGTACTCGTGGCTTCCGTCCCGATGAATTGTGTTTCCCACCGTTGTCTGCAGGCTCTGAGGCCGGTACTGTTAGCCCCGACCCCACAGCGGGGTCGACTTCGGTCGGTCGGGTCCGCTGATGGATTCCAGTGAAGCCGCATGATTGGTTGTTTTGTCGCACTCAAGAGTGTTCGGTGTGCATATGCAACATGTTTCTCGTTGCATTTCTCTGTTAAGATTGTGAACTCTGTTTCAAACGTGTTCATGCAACTCGAACGTGGACGCCAAGGCCCCGTTGGGAGGTTGCCAGGCTGCCGTGAGGGGTGTATTGGCAGCCGGGTTGAGTAGAGGGGATCCCGGGCCTAGCGTTAAGTGGCATGTGTCGACATGTGTGGTGCACACGTGTCAGAAACGACGAGTGCTGTAACGATGCTATGTTGCTGTGCAGTGGGGCACTAGCCATGTGGCCCAGTAGTGCACATCGTCAAGGCCGGATGATAATGGCTGGCGTCTGATGGATGCAAGGCACCTGCTTATGTAGGTAGATACGCAAATAGGCAGATGCAATGGAAAAAAATGGCACACCGCTGCTGTACGTATACCGTTGGTGCGTGCAAGGTATGGAATTGATGCCGGGAGCGTGGCCTGGAGTTAAACCTGCTCTGGCTTCGTGGACACCATACTCCTTGTCCGGTAGACTGACACAGTGATACTGCAGCTTGGGCGCTGGGCGGCTGCCTACCGGACACGTGCTATACCCTGAGACATCTTCCCTGCTTATTGCGCAACTGTAGCGCACACGGTTGATAAGTTCAACTTCGGGCAACCGTTCATTCACCGCCTGCCATACCACGTGCAAGATGGGACTTTGGGGGACGTCATACTACCGGCAAGTCACTTCTGAAGGCCGATACTGAACGGCAAAGGGTGCAGCGACTGTACAACGACCGACCCATGGGCCGTGCACACTTACAAGTCAGCATTCCAGCGTTTCAATGTATTGAAATAAATGTTGGAAGTATGTAGACGTGGACGAGCTCCGCATCACCATTCGCCTATAGGAAGTGTGGCGAGGAATGCGGGCCAGCGCTACGCGCATGAAGTATGTCCTGACATTTTATCATGCATTGATATTCAATATTAAAAGCCTGAAGTAAGAAAAGTGTGCCAACTCAACGTGCCGTATCAATATTATAAGCAGCAGAGGTAGAAATCGCATGCGCCCGAGCAACTGCGACCACGCCCCATTATAGCAATAGTTCCACATAATTAGATTATAGCTCTTAGGATTCTATTGGCCCACCATGCTTCCAATCCTTCATCGGCCGGCCACGTCGATGTTTGGGGAGAGAAACGTATTGAGCGTCCCTACATCTCCATCTTCACATGAATCGAGGAGCCCCTCAGGCTCAGCGGGCCCAAAGCGGAGCGGCCTTGGCACAGGAAACCTGTTAGGCCCGCCGCCCGGCACAGCACAATCGGCTTCGGTGCCTGGAGGTTTATCACAGTTCCAGATATCGCATGAAAAGCAAGTGGTTTCTGCGCGGGCCCATTCTCTTCTTCGAAGGGACTGACAACGCTATGCCCTTTTCCGCGCAGCACGCTAAGGAAGAATAGGAACCATTTCATCGGTCAGACAGAACAGTACTCCATCGACTACCACTGCGCGCACAACAAGAGTCTCTCAGAACTCCCCGTTCTGCAGGAGCAGTTTCACCTCGAGGCGAGTATGACTTGACCGCATGAGCGCATAAGAGCGCATTTAATCCCCATCTTGTGCGCCTGCGTATAACACTGCCAACATACATCGCGGGCGGTTGCACCACACAAACAAGTGCCGACGTTGTAGTTAAGATGCCATACTCAGGCTTGGGCGCCGGCCCATTAGACCCTTCGCTGCCTCCATTGATCACTTGGTGAACCCTGTCATCACGCTATTCTTTCGCTCGCACACAGGTGGAGGAGTACCAGAATGTCCTCGAGGAGTCGGTTTCGCGTCACATTGCGCGGATTGCGCAGGTGGGCGCCGCTGGTGGTGGGGGCACTGGAGGACGGGGGCGGGGGAGAGGGGAGTTTCAAGAAACAAGTTTTGATAGGAGAAGACTGAACGCCAGCTGTGTCGCCCGTCCGGCGGCCAAGCCACTTTTGCCTTCAGTTCGCCGGCTCCCGGGGGAGAGGGGAGGGGTCGATGTCCGCGTTGGGCCCTGCATGCTACGCGGGCCGCGTGCTCCCCCACACCCAAGAGATCCCACCCGTATGGCGGCAGCCTGTCCCCAGCCAGCTCTCCACATGGAGGCGATTTAGCGACACGGGAGGGTCTCCCAAGGCCCGGCATCCGCTGGGCATGGCCAATGGATGTTGTGCCCCGGATTTCCTGTAAGCTTGCCGCTGACGTGGGCACCACTAGCGGGGGTGGGGGTGTTGCTGCAAGTGCCCCTTTCCTACTGTGTGCAAGTCCTCCCCCATGGCACCGACTTGACTGGACTCCACGCCCGATGCCCTGGCCATGCCCCCGACCCTGCCCCCGACAGCTCCGGCAAGACTACTCTCTCATGGTCAAGGAGGCCAGCCGGCGACACATGGAGCTGCAGCAGCGGCGCTTTGCGGGGGCAAAAGTGGACATTCCGCCGGTGCCGCCCGTCTCCCTGCCCTCAGCGCTGCCGCCGCTGTCGGCGGGCCCCACCATCCTCGCGCCGCCGCCGGTCTCCCACGCCGCCGCCAGGGCCGCCGCGGCCGACCAGGCCCAGTCGCACTCGCTGGGCCAGGTCAACCCCAACGCCTACCTGAAGACGCTGGACAACGGCGCCGCCGCCGCCATGTCCCCTTACTCCACGCGGCCGCTGTCCACGCCGCCCGCCATCCAGGGCCTCTCGCTCTCGTCGCCCGCCTCGCCGGCGGGGCGCGCGAGCACGCCGCCGGACCCCTCGGCCCGCGGCTCGGACTTCCACCGCCTTGAGAACATGCACGACAAGTACATGAACCGCACGCGGTCGCTCCACGAGTCGGGCCTCACCTCCCGGACCGCCGAGGTGGCCTCCTGGGCGCAGACCTTTGCCGCCTGCATGGGCGCGCTGGCGCAGCACCAGTCCTCCGCCCTGGCGCACCTCAGCGCCTGCGTGGAGGAGGTGGAGGCGTGGCACGGCCAGCAGCGGTCCGGGCTGGCGACCGCCCACGAGGAGGTCATGTCGGAGTCGGACAGACTGGGCCGCCAGCTGGAGGCCCTGCAGGCCGGCGGCGCCGCCAAGCTGAACGGCCTGCTGGCGTCGTTCCTGGACCGCGTGCTGCCCAGCGGCGAGGTTGGGCTGGCGGAGGCGCAGGCCGCCTACACCCGCTCCGCCGCCAATCTGCGCAACGAGCACATTGCGGCGCTGGAGGCGACGGAGGCGGCGTTGCGCGCGCTGGTGCCGCGCCACGCCGCCATGCGGCAGCACATGGCCGCGGCGTACTCGGCGGGCCTGTCGGGCCACGAGGCGGCGCTGGCGGCGGCGGGCGGGCACTACGACAGCCGGGGCATCCCCGAGCTGCGGCGGCAGTACGAGGAGGCGGAGGCGCGGCACCGCGACGCGCTGGCGGCGATCCGCGCGGAGCACCTGAAGGGCCTGGCGGCGGCCAAGGAGGGCTGGCTGGGCGAGGCGGCGGCGCTGCTGGAGGAGTACCGCGCACGGATGCAGGAGCTCAAGAGCCAGTTCGTGCTTACATACGAGGTGGGCCGTGTAGGGAAGTGGGGGCGCGGAGCATGGTTTGGGTAGCCTGAGCGGAGGGCAGACATTGGGCTCCGGGAGGTGGGAGCAAGGATGGGGGGCCCGATAGGGCCTAAGGCGTGGTGGGGACGGGGCGGGGCGGGGGTGCGGCTCATTAGCTGAGCTTCTAGGCGGGAGCCTTTACTGCCCGTGGGAAGAAGGGAAAGGGAGGACGCGGCGTGGAATTGCGCCTTGGGCTCGCCTGCAGTGGAAGGCCAGGGGCGGGAGGGCGGGCTGGGGGCAGCGCAGCGCCGGACGGTCGGGGAGAATGGGCTCCCGAGGGCCGGAGGGCGGGGATCAGGAACGGGCTGTGGGATGTCACCCACGGGCGGAGGAGAGGAGGAGGTGGGACTGAGGCCAAGGGCTACAGATGGGGAGGCAGCATGGACAGTCGTGTGAGGGGTCCAAGGGTAGGAAGTAGCAGCGTTGGGTGCGCGGATTTTGGGACGGCGATCAATGACGGGCTTGAAAGAGAACCTCGTAGGTCGGAAGAAGGGATGTCATGTGGCGGGCAGTTAGCGCCTGTAACCCCGAAAGCAGCTGATTACGATTTGTTGGGTGCCTTCCTGCGGTTCCCCTGACCCGCGCTGAGCACGCCTGCCGCTGTTTCCCGCAGGTCGATGTGACGGAGGTGTGAGGTGACCCGTGGGCTTTTGCCCCAGCGGGGAAGGAGCTGCGCTGTCCACACTGGGCACGAGAGCTGCCGGGCGGCAGGGCTGGCTGCCTTCGGGCAGCGGCTGTGGTAGCAGCCGTCACTGACACACGCGTCTGGCGCATGGGCGCTTTCCCTTCGCATTGGGATGCCGGGAACGCGCGAGGCCGTGGCAATGCGGGGGCCGAAGAGTGCTATGCTGACGGGAGGGAGTGGATTACTTGCGTTGTTGACGATATTGCGGGAAGGTGCAAGCATTGCTGCGCAGGATTGGGCCAAAATGCTTTATTCTTGCGGGTTGGCAGGAATGTACTTCCCCATAGCAGCGCGTTTGGGCTGCGATCAAAAGTCTGGGGTCATGGAAACGGCAATCGCGTGCACGGTAGGCGGGAGCCATACGGGTCGCCGTAGCGTACTGCAAGTGCACTGCACAACACGTGATTTGTGAGCATTGGGTTTGATCCTTGGTTGTGGTAGGCTCGCGGAGCACTGTTAGTAGGGCTCATCGGGCGCGCACTGCTTTGGCGTGCGCTTAGTGACATGTGGGGCCGCCCCTACGCTGCGTGCTTCGGACCTGCACCTCAGGTCCCGTTGTTATGACGTACGTGGAGAAGTGTTGACGCTGAGACGTGTTGACCGTGCGAGGTAGGGCCGCGGCCTTGCCTCTGCACTGCCAGGCCCCTCGGAATTCCCTGACAGGACAGGGACGGAACACGTGGGACTGATGCACTCCCGTGCCGCACCGACCTTGACATTCTCGCAGTGTGGGTATGCGGCACGATAAGGCCTTGCTGCACTACGATCTATCGATTGGGCGGCGGCGTTTTAGCGCATTTCACTCCACGGCGGCCGCGCCCGTTGGGCACAAAGCTTGTCACGTGCAGCTACAGTGCATAGCGCAGGCACGCCCGTAATACGGCTGTGCACGCCTTGGTGATTCGCTTGCTGCGTGCATGCGTAGTTGTGGCTTCCTGTGCTGCATTGAGCGACGTGCAGGCTTGACATCAGTGCCACATGGGAGGTGGCCGCGCCAGAGTTCTGGCAAAGATGATAACGCATGCGCCAATGGGGTTTATGCTTCTACTATACGCGAAGCTGAGCTGACTAGGGGCGAGGGACTGCCCTTCTTGGCACACACAGTCCGGTATCACACCGTGTTGCATGACACCGGTCTTAAAAGATGCCAAGTGAAGCCAGATCAGCCGGGCGGCGTGGTGACATTGCGATACCAGACATCGCCAACGGCAGCGCTCTCCTGAGGGAGCAAGAGAGGGACCAAAGCTTCCGGTCTCGATTTGCGCTGTACAAGGGTTCGGCCGTTCCCTGCCATCCGATTGCGTGACGATGGCGCGCTCGACGGGATGACGGCACACGCAACTTCCCAGACAAAGAAACGCATCCTTGCCCTCCCAAAACGGATCAGAGCCATGCGGTCACGGTCACGGTCATGCTAGTGATGTATGCTTGAGGACCCCGCGTACGCGGATGCAGCGGCACCACAACGCGGCTCCTAGACCAAACCCGCAGAGCCGTTCCTATCAACGCCCTGACTTCGAAGTGCTCACGTGCGGTGCAGCGGAGGGATGAGGAAGTACCAGGCCCAGCAAATTCCCAGCACCCGCAGGATCGCCGCCAGAAACAGTCCCATGACGTCATGTCGTACGCCATATCATTGCTTGCGGCGGCGGTTACTGAGGGCCTGTTGAGCCTCTCCTGCTCTCTCCCCGCTGCCCGTCCAAACGGGCTACGACCTTTGCGCCTATCATCTCCTCGTGTACAGTGCAGCCGCCGGACCTCCTATGCCGCGAGAGGGAGGCAGCGCCGAAAAACGAAACGTAACCAGGGAAGGCAGCCTCCACGGTCATACACACGCGGGGGTGCGATGTTTCCAGCAGGGCGCCGAGTACAGGGCCTGGCGGGCGAGGTAGATGAGCAGGCTGGCACCAGCAGCGGAAGCAATGCCAGGGGCATATTCATCGCCGAAGCCCTGTTGCTTGGCAGCACGGG
>LSYV01000014.1:1611385-1668657 GCA_001584585.1 Gonium pectorale
CCTCCCACGACTCGTAATAACTTCGTATAGCATACATTATACGAAGTTATACGACAGCGCCCAGCGCCCAGCGCCCAGCGCCCAGCGCCCAGCGCCCAGCGCCCAGCGCCCAGCGCCCAGCGCCCAGCGCCCAGTGCTCAGTGCCCAGCGCCCGATCAGGCCCGAGTGCGTTGTTGGGCGTATGTGCGGTTGGCCACTCTGGCCAAGGTGCCACCGCGGAGCGGACACTCGGGTCGAGGGGCACGGCAGCGCTTGGCTTGTTCCTGGAATACCAACCACAAGTTCTATTAACCAACGCGACCCACGGGTCGGTGGACGCCTTCCTTGACTATACAACTCGGATAACAGCCAACTTCAACTACCGCCTTGACGAAGTCGGGTTCACGGCGACGACACCTCTAGAAGCACGACTTCACGACGTGGACTAAAGTCTTTGCATCATTCGCACATCAGTTCGTTCTCCGGCGACAGGATGCAAAACGGAGTCCCTGCAGCTGCGGACTCGGCCGGCCCCGCGGGGCCGCAACTGCCGCTGCTGTCCTTCGGCGCGTGGTTCGCGCGCCGCGCCCGCCGGACCGACGTGGCCCTTCTTCTGTTGGAGCTAGTCTTTATCACAGGACCCCACGTGACGCGGGTCATGCAGCACGCAGTCTGCGTTCCAACGGGTGGCGGTCCGCACTCTGCGCTGCAGGCGGAGCTGCCCCTCCTCGACCCCGCCGCCCGCCGCGCAGACGCCGTTCTGGCCGGCTTCCCCTGCGCTGCGCCGTACCCCCGCCAGCTGCTGTACACGTTCCGCACGGGAGCTGCGGTGGACCCCCGGCTCCGACTGCGGCTCTTGGACTACGCCAACTTGTGCCATTTGGTGGCTCAGCTACCGGCCCTTGCCCTGGCCTTCACCTCCCTGCCGCTGTACGAGCTTTCCCGGAGCAGCCTCTTTGTCGCCATGATCCTGGCGCCGCCATTGGGATGTCTCTTTGCCGCCGCCCTCGCGCCGACTGGGCTGCTGGCGCTCGGAGTTGGGTGCTACTTTGGCAGCGTGCGGCGGCGCCTGGAGCTGGCGGTCTTCTTCTCCTGGAAGCTGATCGTCGTACAACGGGTACGTACGGCACAGCACGCACTGATGGCGGGCGCTCCGACAGTCATAGCAGCCATTCCTTTCCCATTCTCCTTTCTCTGGGTGCCAGGCTGCTCCTTCGTAGCACCTCTTTGTTTGCGACACGCGCGCTGCAAGTGTTGCTCATAGACTGTTGGTGTACGCCAAGCAGTCCTTGACCTGATTCCTGAAGACGTTGCCTAACCCAATGACAGGTTCCGGCGACGGTTCAGCTGGTGGTAGGACCAGTCCTCTGGGTGACACTGGAAGCAGCCGCATGCGTTCTCCACCGCAGACTGCAGGCGCCGGCTTTCGGCGGGCGTGTCGGTTGGCCCCCGGCTCCGAAGGGCGTGCGACCCTGCGAGGCGGCACTGCACCTTGCGCTTTTGGCAGTTCTGCCGTACGCTCTCGTACGGCACTGGGAGATCACGGCCCACCGGCCCGAGTACCGCAGCTATCTGCGACGTCGTCGGCAGCTGGCCAGCAGCGGCGGCCTTCCTACTGATGGTGCCGAGAACGTCCGTGGTGCCAGCGTCGGGTCGAAAAGTGGCAGTGACAGCGACACGCGGGACCAGAGCCAGCTGCCCTGCGGCAACAGCAGCAGCGTTTTTACCCCAGCAGCCGCCTCCTCGCTGCCCAACGCGCAGTCCGCAGCAGCGGCCATACCCTGTGAGCCGCCCGAAGGGGCCGAGGCGCCCATGCGCGGCTGCGTCGGTCCAGAAGCGGCCGTGGACGATGGCGCGGAGGCAAATCTCGGCTGCGCGCCGAGCCCCCCTGCCTCCGCCCTGTACCGCTCGAGCGAAAGCCAGCTGCTGGTCAGCCTTAAGGTCCCACTGCCCAGCGGCATCGCATTCAAACAGGCAGCTGCCCGGGCCCATGCAGCTGTGTGTGCCACCTTGCAGCAGGTCAATGCTGGTGCTGACGCCGACGCCTGGTGTTCAGTGGCGGCGGGCGGTGGAAGCGCCGCCCGTGGCGTCCCGCAGCCGGTGCAGCTCTTCTCGGCGGTGTACGTAGCTGGATGCATACAGCTGCTGCTGACGCTGCGGTGCGGCCGTGGCGGCGACGCAGCTGCTAGCAGCGGCGCCAGCGACGTTGAGAGCAGCCGCCAGACGGGAGGAGGGGCCCGAACAGCTCTGTACCACATGGCTGTAGACAGCGCGCTGGGCGAGGGTGAGGGCGATGCCGCCGCCGCCGGCGGGCTTTGCATGATCGCGGAGAGCGTACGGCATGCTTTAGTGCGGGTTGTAGAAGGGGCCGCGATTGCAGGGGCCGCGGACGGTGGAAAGCTTTTCCACAGCGCCCTGCCCGGTGCTCTGGTCTGGCCGCCGGCCGCGCCACTGCTGTCCGGCGCACTAGCGCCGCATCTGGAGCGGACCGTAGCCAGCTTAGCCGCCCGCAGCCCGGCGCCGGCAGGGAGCTCGCAAGCCGCCCCCGAGGCGGTCGTGGTGTCGCTGTGCATGTCAGATGAGCGGCTGCGCGGCGCCCTCGGGGTGCTGGCCGGACCCACGGGTCTGTCGGGCGGGCGGCAGCAGCGGCCCGAGAAGGTCCACCTGGACGACTTCCTCTTCCCCGCAGCCGGACCCGGACCCGTTGGAGGGGCCACGTTCGAGTGCTTGGGTCCCCTTGCAATTATAAGGTGGGCGCCTCATATGAGGTGTCCAAATCACCATAGTGTTATACAGGGTTTGCAATAGGGGTACTGTATGCGTTTCATTATGCCACCAAATGGATTGAAGGCAGAGCCCTTTGAAAGGCCGGCGGCTTCTACCGTGCTGACGAGTCCTTTATTTGCATAGAACGAAGCTGCCCGCAACAGTCTTAATGACTGCAGGACGGGAGGACGGGAGGTAACCAGCCCTGCCTTGACCCTTAAAACCGCCCGCAGGCTGGCCCTCCCGCCCGCTGCGCTGTGCGCCCCTGGAGCCCTGATGATTCATGTCCTACCGCCCCCCCTGGAGCCGCACGCCGCTGAGGCGTCCGCACCTATATCCCGTGCTGCTGAGCAGCAGCAGCAGCAGCAGCAGCAATGGCTAGCAGCTGCACCCCTGGCGTCGCTTCCGCTGCTGGTTCTGCCTCCCACCGCGGCGCAGGAGATCCGGCGGTTGTTTGAGGAGGTGCTGGGCGCGGAGGCCGTAGCCTGCCTGGACGGGCTGCTGTCCAGGCAGGCGGGAGGAGGTCAGGACCAGCAATGTCCCCTGGCTGATGCCGCCGCAATCGTTGAATCCAGTGGCATGTACGACGTAGTGTACGACATGGGCAGCCTGCTCAGCATGCCGTACAGCGACAGAGCGGCATCGGGTGCCGAGGCGCACGCGGAGGGGGGCTCGCTGCCGCCCCAGCCGGTGGAGGAGCCACGGGTCTTTGACGGCCTGATGCGGCTATTCGCATCCCGCGGCATGGAGGCTTGCCTACGGGAGGCGCTGCGGATCCTGGAGGCGGGCGGCGGAGTGCGACCCGCAGAACTATCGGGGGCTTCCGCCGGCGGCGGAGGCACGCTCGGGTGCACCGCCGGCACTGATGCCTTCAACGTGTCAGCAGCGGCAGCACCGGCGGGGGGGCCTGCGGAAGGCTCACGCACCGGCGAAGGCCCCAACATTGCACCTGGGCTCCTCGCCCAAGGAGAGGCCGGAGTCACGTTGCATGACCACGGCGACGGCAACGATGGAAGGGGTGGCTTTGCCAGCGGCTCCGAGACTGATCCAAGGCTGCCGAACCGTAACGGCCCTGCTCCGCCACATGCGCTCGCCAGGCGGCCGCCTCGCGGTCCGGCCTGGTGGCTGCGGGCGCTACTTTGGGGCTTCCAGTCGCCGGCGCAGGAGGCCGCCTACCAGGACTTCAAGGCGGCGCAGCTCGTGGGACTGGACCGCATGGCATTCCTCCTGGAGGCGGGGCTACGAGCGGCGACCGTGCGCTGTGTGTACGACGCCGGCAAGCAGCAGCTGCCGCTGTCAGTGGCGGCAGCCGCGGGGCACAGCCGGCCCACCGGGCCGGCGCTGCTGCGGCCGGAGATGGCTACGCAGTGCGTCCTCCTGGCCGTGATCCTCATGGTGCTGGCCCTGGCACTGCTCACTCCTCTGCACCGCACGTGAGTCTCGTCCGGAGCGTGCAAGCTTCAGGACATGACGACTATGTGGTTTATGAACGGCTGACCAATGTACGACAAACACTTCCACAAGCACGTCCCTTCCGTTGTTAGAAATTGGTGCAAAAGGTGTCGACAGCTCTCTGCGCGACTCATTGTGAAGGGGCGTAAGACGTCCAAACCTGGTTCATAATCGAATTAAGGATCCCTGTTGTGGCACTGAACTCATGATCTAACAGCACCGCTCCTCTTGCATCACGTCCCTTGGTGAGGGAGACAAATGCCCATGCCGATTCCCACGTCTACGGCAGGCGCCGCAACCTGCTGCTGCAGCTCCGCGGGTGGCTGGACTCGGCGGTGTTCCTCCTGATGCTGATGCCGCTGCCCGCATTCGGCGGCCCCCTGCTGGCGGTTCCGGACGCATCGACGCTCCCCTGCCGGCGCCGTTCGCTGCACTGGACCATCTTCTGTCTTTGGGAGCCGGCGCTAATGCAGGCAGGTGCTTTGCGGTTGACATATAGCGCGTCCTGAATAACTAATACCCCTTGCCACATGTGTTATAATCATAAGCCCTGACAACATTTGGGAGCAGGTGGACAGGTTTGGGGTTCTCCTCTATGAGCCCTATGATTCCTTATATCTACTGCTTCTCTCCCAAATCCACAGCTTTCGCCCTACCTGCAAGCGCGCGTCACGGCGTTCGGCCTGGTGCCCATGATGCTCCTCAACCGACATTACGCCCAAGGCTCCTGGCTGCCCGCGCTGCTGTTCGGTGCCGCCTTCGCCGCCGGCACGATGGCAGTTTCAGCCGCCACTGACCTCCGCATGCGCCGCCGCTTCCTGCTCCGGTTCGCGGGCGGGCGCCTCCGGGAAGCTGATGCCGAGCCGCCCGCTGGCGACCCGGGGGTCATATCCGGCCGCGGCAGCGGTACTGCTGACGACTCCGGCAATGGGGCCAAGTGCTCGTAAGCAAGGTTTGCATCTCATACATGGGACGCTGGATAGATAATGGAGGGATGCGTTGATGACGATGTGGAGTTCTGGTCGCGGCACGAGTGCGCGGCGCCAAGGCCGGGCCCAGATGCCAGGCGCCGTCTGCCTGGCATCGCACGATTGAAAAGGCACTCGAGTAGTCGAGGTACTCCAGTGTGCGCACACATGCTTGGAAGCACGACCGTGGGTCATGTGTGTATGTGCGTGTGTGTGGCACGCAACATTGGTTGCTGAACAGGGGTTTCTTGCATGGCACGGTACGGCACCGGTAACCGCGTCCTATGGTAGAACTGGTACCCACACACATATTCCACACACCTGTGCGATAACTTGCTGTTGCCGCAAATGCTTAGTGATGGAAGGATGGCAGAGCTGCACGACTGCTGCATGCATTGCAGCAGATAGAGGCGAAGTAGTGTATTGTACTGCTGTAGTAGCAAGCGCCGTCACGTACAATGCACAGCCATTTGCTGCATGTGCCTGGGATCGTACCCCGTGGCAAGCCTCATGTGGAACCGGGGATGTCCTCAACTTGCTGCTCGTGAGTTCTGTCAGCCTGCCCTTGCGTGTGCCTACGTGACTGCGTGTTTTACCCTTACGCCCGCCGCCGCAATCTCGTTCTTTGTTGAGTTTTGGGTTTTCGGACATGCTTTGGGGCGCCCTTGAGATGTACTTGACAAAGGTGTGAACTTCGGAGTCAGGTGCCCCTGTTTTCGTTGAAGTCATGTACAGATCATGGAGCGCAACCCACTTAGGCAAGGGAAGGCTCCGTAGAGCTGTGTCCTTCACTTTTAAACACAGCAACCGTTTCAAGCTGCGCGCAGGGCGCAGGGTCGACGTGCAGTGTTTAGGCGCAGTTCTGTCGGCATGGCGGTGGTAACTGCGATCCGAATACCGGTATCCGCGTTGACCCGCGTTAAGCCTGCTGGGTAAGTTGCCTCGGGACGACACAAGACGGCGCTACGATTGGCACAGCATCTCCACGCGCACAGGCCTTCCAGCGCCACAGCGGGGCATCACTGGCAGCAACTCAAAGGCTAGCAGGCTGACACAAAGGAGGCGCAAATCCAAAGGCTCGTCAGCACGGCGTGCATGCCACTCCCACCAGCTTGTGTTGGCTGTAGGATCGGAAGGACGAAGGGTGCATGTCTGATGCTATCTAGGACGACATGCTGTCTAGGCCACATGGGAGTGAGGGGCAGCGCACCAGTCAGCGGTATGTGTGTTACGTCATGCGAATGTGCGTGCTTGCTTGTGGACATGCTGCAAACAGACTAGGTATGTGTGTATACATGTTGCCGTAGGTCGATGCGTTGCGGTGCAGCGCGGTGCTGTGCATGCGCGTGTAGAGCCGTACCGGTATGTGTCCTGAGCGCAGCGTGTGTGGCTGTCTGAACTCTGAAGGCGTGGTCAAACGATCCCGGCTTCGATGATTATATTCAACCTGAGCGGGAAGCGGACTCTTTCTCGCTCTTTCTCCGCAGACACTTGTAGCAGCATGACATGATGTGCGGCCGTCGAGTTCAGCCGGCAGGGAAGCTGCAGCAGAAGTCGCGGCGCCTGCGGGGCAATGGAATGGGTTGTCTGGTCAGCGGCACCGAGGGTGTTACCGGTACGCGACGGTGGGCTGGCGCTCACGATCGAGTGGGCGTGCACACAAGCAAGCAGCGCTGGTATGTATTCGCTTCGGGAAGCCCGTCAAGCCACGACTAAACCAGCGCTCAAAAGGGCTGCCCGGACGCGGCTCCCGCTAGAGCGATAGCCAAGCAGCGTAGTGCGTGACACAAGGGCGAGCTGCATGGAAAATAAGGCTCAAGGGTGGGTCCGCGAATTCTTGTGCCAGCGCTTACATGCACACATGCATCGGCTCCACACACGCTCTTTGTGCGGCAGCAGCAGCTCCAGCCAGGGCCTGCGCCGATAGATAGAGGCACTGGGAGCCGTTCAGGGCATGCAGCCGCTACGGCGCCGGCGCCGCCTACATCCCAGCCCCCCACACTGGGAGGGCCGCCTCCGCCGTTGCCGGCCCCCGCTGAAGACCTCTTATCTAACAGACATGATGGTCACATGGGGAATGTCCGCCGGTAGGTACGCAGGCTGCTTGGTGTACGGCGCAGCACAACGGACGCGGGCCGCCTGCTTTACACTAACAAATGTGAGCCTGTGTCCTGACGGGGGTGGGGGCGGGCCAATGTCCTAACATGCCCCCACAGTAACCGGAACTGTCACTCTGACTGTCGTCGGTGGGCGTGCGTGTGGCTTGGTGGATGTGACGCGGCTGCGGCCGTACCGGCCGCGGGCCGGCATCCCGCCTGTTCATCGCGCCAGTAGGACACGCCAGGGAAGGCACTTTTGCTCGAGGCCAGTCACCTTGAATAGTCGTTACGAAATAAAAACAAGGCTCGACCACCTTGCAAACACATCGTGTGACCCACGGGTCGCTGAACCTACCGGCAAGGATTCCTGCCCAGAAAGCCATTTTCACATTTCAGTATTATGGTAGTCGCGCTCCCAGTCCGTGTTAATTGCATTTCGGTTCGTTCCCAGAGATCCCAGAAATCCCAGAGATCCTCGCCGGCGCCGCCTCCAGCAGTGCCGCGCCCCCTTCACACTTTGTACCCATGTGCCATTGCGAACCGCGACGGCCAAGTGAAGCATGCACGCAAACCATGTGTTCTGCGATGTACCGCAAGAGATGCAGGGGTGCAAGGGGTGCCAATCCCCTGCGTTTCGTGTGATGGTTGTCGCAGCATGTGATATCCCGCCGAGTAAGCTGCAGCGTTTCTTTTGCCGGCGTGCAATCAGAAAGGCTCGCAGCTTGCTCTGCCACATTCCTTCGCATCGCTTGGGCCCATGGGTCGTTTTACCAGCTTTGCCGGAACGATTTCCTGCACCATGCCAACCATAAAACAACATTGCGGGATAAACGTGCTTAGACGACAGGCCATTGGCAGTGTCACTGAGTCATTAGCGTACAGCGTGCCAACGGCAGTCAGGGATCCGCCCGAAGTCCACGCATTAACAAATTCCATAAGGATGATGATGCGGTTCCGAATGCATCTTCACGACAGTAAGTAGCAAAGAACAGAATCTAGCACCGCATAGGTGCAACGAGGCCTTTGGCCAGCTCCCAGACGCCGCCCGGCAATGACGTCGCTTGCCGCCGCAGCGGCTGCCGCCTCAGCAGGCACTGCCGCGCCACTGCTGCAGCCACCGTCCTTCGCCGCGTGGTTCGCGCGCCGCAGCTACTGGACCGACGTCGCCCTTCTCGTGTTGGATCTGGTCGTCATCTCCACCCAATACGCAACACGGCTCCTGTTCCGCGCGCTCTGCGTCCCGACGGGCGGCGGCCCGCACTCTGCGCTGCAGGCGGAGCTGCCCCTCCTCGACCCCGCAGCCCGCCGCGAAGACGCCGTGCTGGCCGGCTTCCCCTGCGCTGCGCCGTACCCCCGCCAGCTGCTGTACACTTTCAGCACGGGAGCTGCGGTGGACCCCCGGCCCCGGCTGCAGCTTGCGGACTACGCCAGCGTCGGACACATGCTAGCGCAGCTGCTGGCGCTGGCCCTGGCCTTCGCCGCCCGGCCGCTGTACGAGCGCTTACGGAGCGGCCTCCTGATTTCCACCATTCTGGCGCCGGTGCTGGGCTCCATCTTCGCCGCAGCCCGTGTGCCTGCCGGCCTGCTGGCGCTCGGGGGCGCGGGCTACTTCGGCAACATGCGGCAGCGCCTGGCGGTGGCGGCGTACTTTGGCTGGAAGCCGCTGGCCGTCCTGCGGGTACGCCTCGATCGTAGGCGGGCACCACGGCGGGTTCGATGCGTCTGCTCCTGTGAGGCCGGGTGCTGGAATGAGGGTTTGGATGCATGACGGGTCTGGAGTCATGTCCCTGTTTGTTGTGTGGCAGTCGGTGGTGTGCAGAAGGCCGCTCTGCCCAACGCGTGGGCTTCAGCCGTGAGTAGCCGCAAGCGCGCTGTTGGATCCTTGAGCTGTCGGGTCCACGGCTACGCTCCCATGGCCTCACCCATGGCCTAAGCCCACAACCAATTTCCTCGTTCTTCTTCTCTGCTATTCCGTTGGCAGGTGCCGGCGACTGCTCAGCTAATTGCGGGCCCAGCGATCTGGTTCGCGACGGTGGCAGCCATGCACGGCGTCGACCGACGACTGCACGCGCCGCCGCCTCACGGCAAGGCTGCTGATGGGGCCCAGCTTCGCAAGGGGACGTGGCCCTGGGAGCTCGTCGTGCACTTTGTGCTTGTCGTCCTACTGCCGTACATGATCGTACGGCACTGGGAGATCACGACACGCCGGCCGGAGTACCGTGCCTATCTGCGGGGATGGCGGCAGGTTGCCAGCAGCGCCGGTGCTTCACCGCGGCCTTCCAGCGCCGGCGGCGGCGACATCGTGGAGGGCGGGAGCGAACACGGCAGCGGCACATCAGTCAAGAGGAGCGACAGCGACGACGCTCCTTGCGTCCAGAGCCACTCGGCAGCCCAGCTGCGTGATGCGATGTCCGCCGCAGTTGTGCCTGGCGGTTCGGGGTCTGCACAGCCGGTAGCGCCCTCCCTTCTTCAAGCGCTGCCCGCTGCAGCGACGGAGCCCCCCTACGGCCCGCCATCGGCGGAGAGCACCGGCGCAGTGGACAGGCCTCGCCCGGTGGCGCCGCAAGGCCGCCCGCCTCCCCGGGATGCAAGCCAGCTGGCGGGGGCCGAGCCACAGGCGGCCCGGGGGCTGAGGCCACTGCTGCCGCGGACGGGGGCTGTGGCTGCCCAACTCGCTGGCGCAGGTGTAGGAGCGGCCTTGGGTGAGGGCGTTGGCGAGGGTGAGGCCACCGCTGGCCAGCAGCCGCTACCCGGTGCCGCTGCCCCCGCCATCTACCACTCGCGCCGCCGCCCGCTGCTAGTCAGCCTCAAGATCCAGCTGCCCGACGGCGTCACATTCGACCAGGCTGCGCCGCGGGTCCAGTCGGTTGCGGCCACAATCCTCCAGGGGTTCGGAGATGATGCCGCGACCGCCAGCGCGGCGGGAGCCGAGAGCAGCGGCCATGGCGGTGCTCCCGGGCCGCTTGAGCTCCTCTCAGCGGTGTGTGTGCCTGGATGTGTGCACCTGCTGCTGACGCTGCGCTGCGGTGGGCCCATCGGCGGCGACGACGGCACGGTGGGCGGTGAGGAAAGCAGCAGCGGCGGGAATGCCGCAAGTGGCGCGAGCAGAATCAGTGGTGCCGGCAAGGGCCCCCGCCAGGACCGCAGCAGGATGGCGGTGAGCCACCTAACGCTGGCTGATGCCGGCGGTGGCGGCGGCGCTGAGGGCGCGATAGATTTCGTCGGGGACGCGGTGCAAATCGCCCTGCGTCAGGTCCTACAGGCAGCAGCCGCGACGGCAGGGGCCGACGCCAATGCGGTTGCTGCTGGCGGGCAGCTCCCGAGCGGCGCCCAGCCTGCAGCTGTCCTCGTGTGGCCGCCGGCGGTGCCCCTAGCGTCGGGCGAGCTGCCTTCGGGCGAGGCCGCAGGCAGGCCGGCAGGTGCGGCGGCCTTCAGCCCGGCGGTAGCGGCGGTCATGGAGGCGGGAGAGCACTCAGCCGGGGACGAAGCGGTGGTGGTTGCAGTCTGCCTGCGAGCCAAGCGGCTGCGCGGCGCCCCCGGGGTGCGCTGCGTGGTGGCCGGACCCACGGGTCGGTCGGGCGAGCGGCAGCAGCGGAGGGAGCAGGTCCATGTGGACGAGGTCTTCATTCCCGAAGTCTTATGTGCTAGGGGAAGATCCGAGGCCAAGATTCTGGAGGAAGACATGCCAGAGGCCTCTGCCATTGTCAGGTGGGCGGCTTGCAATCAAGGGGGTTCGTGCGTACGTTGGGTCTCCATGCAGAGGAGGAGGCGCGAACTCCCATACACGCATTACCATAAGATTCTGATGCGATGTGCGGATTTGGCCAGTGCGTTGCGGCTGTGTACAAATCCCATACTGACAGGGGCTTCAATTGAGGGGTTCGAGTAGTAACTGGCTTGTGACTTCGTAAGACACTAAGACTGAAAAAGGGCTTGTCCTTATAACCACCCTTCCAGGCTGGGCCTCCCTCCCACCGCGCTGTGCGCCCCCGGAGCCCTGATGCTCCACATCCTCCCGCCCCGCGTGGAGCCGTCAGGTGATGAGGCACCGCCCACCGTCGACCAGGGTTCCACCAACCACGCAGCCGAGCCGCACCAGCAGCAAGTGCAGGCATCCCCGGCGTCGTCGGCGCCCCTGGCGTCCCTTCCGCTGCTGGTTCTGCCTCCCGCCGCTGCGCAGGAGGTCCGGCGGCTGCACGAGGAGGTGCTGGGCGCGAAGGCCGTAGCCTGCCTGGACGGGCTGCTGTCCCAGCAGGCGGGAGGAGGAGGAGCGGCCCAGTGTACCTTAATTCTGGCGACAGCTGCCGCAGATATCGAGTCCAGCGGCCTCCACGACGTCGCGTACGACATGGGCTTCCTGCTCAGCATGCCGTCGTACAGCACTGGCACGCCCGCAGGGCCCGAGGGGCTTCCGGAGGAGGAGGAGGTGGGCCCTCCGCCGCCGTCACCACATCTCCGCACAGGCCCGCGGGCCTTTGACGGCCTGTTGCGGCTGTTTGCATCCCGGCGCATGACCGTGTGCTGGGGGGAGGCGCTGCGGGCCGTGGAGGGGGGCGGCAGGGTGCGCCTGGCGGCGGGCCCAGAGGCGGTCGTCACCGGCAGAGGCACACGTGAGGACTGCACTGCGGCCCCGGAAGAGGTTTTAAAGCCTCTGATGCAGGAGGGCAGTGCCACGGAGACGGCCATTGCCTTTTCCGGCCACCACGGACACAGCGAACTTGCGCCCTCTCGACCGCCCCTTGAGGTTGCGGCGAGCTGCGCCCCACCTCTGGAGCCCACCGGGCAGGGTCCAGGCCTTGTCAGCGGCGGTGGAAGGGCAATGTCCGGCGGCGCTGGAGGCCCGCAACCCTCGCATGGCCGCGGCGTGTTTTCTCTGCCGACGCTGCATCCCGCCGGGCCGATGCAGCCGATGCAGCCAGCGCCGGCCTGGTGGCTGCGGGCGCTGCTCCGGGGCTTCCAGCCGCAGGCGCTGGAGGCCGCCTACCAGGACTTCAAGGTGGTGCAGCTCGTGGGGCTGGACCGCATTGCGCTGCTGCTGATGACCGGCATGCGCATCCTGACCATGCTCCGCACTTACCAGTCCGCCGGACAGCAGCCGCAGCAGCAGCTGGAGGCGCCCTGGGAGTGGCAAATGGCCTTCCAATGCCTCTTCCTGGCGGCGATCCTGCTGGTGCTGGGCCTGGCGCTGCTCACCCCGCTGCACCGCACGTGAGTGGGGCCCAGGGGTTGGGATTCAGCATGCGCGCGGGCCAGCTATGGCATACACGTGTCATCCTTTATTTCTTGGCGCGATGGGCTGAATGGCTGGCTGCTGCTGGCCGTTTAGCTTGTATAGGCAGGGGACGGCTTGTGCGACGGACGGGACAGTAATGTGCTTCTGGAGTGCGCGCGGCCTGAGTGTCGCGGTGCTGTAGCTAGCTGCTGGTCCTCCTCTCTTGCACGTCCGTTCGCCGCTGCTCCTCCAGTGTATGCGTACATTTGTTGCATCCCATTGTTTTATAGTTGCGACTTGCTTGCATAATCATGATGCGATGGGAAAATGTCGCCCTCGGCAGGCGTCGCAACCTTCTGATCCTGCTTCGATTCTGGGCTGATGCGGCAGTCGTCACGCCAATGGTGCTGTCGCTCCCTTGGGCTGGCGGCCCGCTCCTGCCGATCCCGGACGCGTGGAAGCACTCTTGCAGCCGCTATCCTGTCCACTGGGCCGCCCCGTGCCTGTGGGACCCGGCCTTCTTCCAGGTAGGGCTTGGCGGCGCCGTGGCAGGCCTGTTTGTTTTCGTCCTAGCCATGCAACCAGCGCGCAATAGGGCGCGGCCAGGCAGGGCATGTCGATGCCTCATGAAGAAAGCCCTCGCGGCAGCCGTACGCAATGCCCAGTGTGTATCACATGGCGAGCAACGGCCACACGTCGCGCAACTGTTACACAACGTTGCGGCCTTGATACCATGCATCGGTGCACAGTCACCTAGCTGCCTAATTCGACGGTCCGGCTCCCTGCACTGGCGGGAGAACCTGACGTACGTCTCCCCCCCTCGCATACATGCATGCCCTCCCGCACGCACGCAGCTGTCGCCCTACCTGCAGACCCACGCCTCGCTGTGGAGCCTAGGGCCCCTGACGCTGCTCATGCGCCACTACGCTCAAGGCCGCTGGCAACCGGCGCTGCTGTTCGCGGCCTTTTTCGTTGCTGGCACGATGACGGTGTCGGTCGCCACAGACCTCGGCATGCGTCGCCGCTTCCTGCGCAGCCAAAGGCAGGGCGAAGGGGCCGCTGGTCACGGCGCGGCGGTACCAGCGACTGGGGGTGGCGACCGGACCTGCGCGGAGAAAGGTGCGGACGGTGGCGGAGGCCAGAGCAAGGGCTGTATGAAGTAGCGGATTGGCCACTTGAGGCAGGTGTTTGTGCACAAATTGGCAGTATTATGCGCCGTGTGTTGCGCTCGGCATGGGTAGTAGAGCATGGAAATTCGAAAGCTCATTGCCCCCATCCAGCGCGTCGTTCGTACAATGAAGGGCTGATTGCCCCAGTGCATCGTTCCTTCGTACAAGGCGTGCACAATTGGGTGGTGCATGCGGCGTTAGGTCGTCGTTCAGTGGCCAGTTGAACGGTTGTCACTGCACGTGTCACTCTGTTGATTGATTCCATCCGTGTCTCTCAGACTCCGGTTCTTCTCAACGCCTGCGACAGTGCCGTACGTGCGCGCTGTGTGTGCTAGATGCAGCACGTGCTCATACTCGCTGCATTAGACGGCTGATACTTGCAGATGCCGTCCGTTTCTGTGATGCAGTCGGACCGCAACTTGCGTGCTGATGACTTGTCGTCTTTGCCGATGTCAGCCTGCTGGGTTTGGAGACGTGGGATTACTGCATGGCCGCCCGAGGCACGCAACAGACTCCCTACGTTGTAAAGCAACTCGATGCATCCATGTGTATTGTTGCAAGGCGGGGTGGTTTGCCAAGTACAATCTTGGAAGGGTTGTACTGCCATGTACTGCCAGCTTGCTGTGGAAGTGGCACCTAGACCCGACTCTGATGATGGCTCGCCTGGGATGCAAAGCCCATTTTATTTCTTGAGGAGCAATCATAAGGGTTCCTTGTGCGTCATTGGACCCACGATGGGACCGGCAGGTCCAGCGCCCGTGATGAATGTGGCGCCCTGTGCCGTGTTAATGGTTGTTGTTGTGTCTCAATGGAAGTAAGGGCAGTGAGGATGACCAAGCCTCCCCATACTTGGGTATGCGAGGTGCGGTGGTGCTACAGGGGCACCCGACTCAACGTGCTCTGCGTGCTCCAATGAACAAAGCCCTCAACGTGTGCATCTCGACGATGCTCGAAAACCTGCCCGACAGCCCGACAACGCAATTCCGGTGGCGGAAGTACCACCACGCCATTGTTCAAAGCGCAGGCTACTCGGAACTGACTTGCAGCAGCGTGATACGATCTCCGGCTATATCTAGAGCTTCCCACCGCGGACGAAACTGGGCGCATCAGCGGAGGGCTGCGGCTTGCCCGCGACGGCGCTTGCAAGGAGTCAAGCGCACCGTGCCCAGCTGTGCGGCAATCCATACAATAGCCGCCTTACAACCGTGTTGTCAGCACCGCCCATGCCCTTTTCAGTACCGCCCCTGTCTTCAGCATGCGCCATCTGTCGCCATCTATGCGCAACGGCGCGAGTACTTCCAGGTACCGGGCCCACCATGCAACCATGGCAGGTGGCATGCCGTGCCGTACAAGAACTGTCCGCGACGTGTGCTGCACGCACGACGGACAACCGAGCCTCCGTACCAACATACACACATCGCGGGAATGTATGTGCTTTTTTCTGATCTTTCTTTTAGGGTTTTTAGGGTTTTTTGGGGCCTAAAAACCAGGGCATATCTGGGAGGCAGTGCGAACACGCCCACTTTGCACCTGGACACACTGCACCAGCGCGGGGCGCACTCCTTGTTGTCAGAACCAACATGTCCTTTCTCTACCTATTCCGGGCATTGTGTCTGCATGCCAAATTTGCTCAAGTGCACTTGACCCCTTCCCCGCAGTCAGCAGCATCACCGCTGCCGCTCTTCGCACTCGCACGGCTGCCGCGGCCGAATACGATCCCCGGGTCGCCAGCGGGCGGCTCGGCATCGGCTGTTCGGAGGCGCCCGCCCGTGAACTGGCGAAGGAAGCAGCGGCGCATGCGTAGGTCGGTGGCGGCCGAAACTGCCATCGTGCCGGTGGCGAAGGTGGCACCGAACAGCAGCCCAGGCAGCCAGCGACCTCGGGCGTAATGTCGATTGAGGAGCATCATGGGCACCAGGCCGAACGCCGAGACGCGCGCTTGCAGGTAGGACGACAGCTGCGGGTTCGGAAGAGAAGCACGGGCTGCTGTACATCATCGCTGCTGGTACTACCAACTACGAACGTGTCCTCCCGCGGATATCAGAAGCTGGTGCAGCACCATCACAGAACAGCCAAGCGCTTGCCGCAGGTCATGTTGCCTTGAACCTTATCCCGTACTTATAGTGTATGTTAGGCCCCAAATCCTGGTAAGGCCATACGAAGCTTCTTCGGCCGGTACGGGCTATACGGCAACCGCAAAACACCTGCCTGTACAAGAGCCGGCTCCCACAAGCAGAAGATAACCCAATGCAGCGGCCGGCGGCGGCAGGCGAGCGTCCAGGCGTCCGGCACCGCCAGCAGCGGGCCTGCCGAATGCGGGCAGCGGCATCAGCATCAAAAGGAAGGCCGCCGAGTCCAACCACCCGCGGAGCTGTAGCAGCAGATTGCGACGCCCGCGGGCCATCACAAGGGGCGGCATCGGTACAACGACAGTACCGGTACTGGGACGCGATTGATTGATGGTGCACTACTTGAAGGTGTGGGCCGGCGAACCCCCTACTGTACGCCTGGCCATTGGTATACTGTTTCCAGGGTGAGATTGAGCCACTACAGTGACTGCTCCGAGCAAACTCACAGTAAAGCTAACGGAAGTCCCCCACTGCACCAACTCCTTGCATTCATAGGACTTCTGTCGGCATGTGTGAGCACCAACAACGTAGCCACGTAACGAAGGCGCTTCTCGATGAGGAGGCAACGGGAGGGCTACCTGTCCCTCCCGAGGTCTGCGCCCTTTCTCGCCCATCCGCCTGTAACCATCCCACGGAACTGGCCGTGGCGTTCAAACCCACGGCCGTCGCCTTGTCCAGCCATTCGCGTACGTGCGCCTGCCGCGACTCACGTGCGGTGCAGCGGCGTGAGCAGCGCCAGGCCCAGCACCAGCAGGATCGCCGCCAGGAAGACGCCCTGGGAGGCCATCTGCAGCCGCCACAGCGCCGGCTTTGCCGCCGGTTCGGCGGCACAACTGGCCGCCCTTGACCCCGCCGGCGGCGGCTCCAAGCGTGCGGTACATCGGGACGACGCGCATCGCCGTCAGGAGGAGCAGCGCCATGTAATCAAAGTATACGAGCTGCGCCGCCTCCAGCGCCGGCGGCTGGGAGCCCCGGAGCAGCGCCCGCAACCACCAGGCCGGACCCGGAGGCGGCTGCCCGGTCACCTCATGCGGCGAAGAGGGGCCCTCGCGGCTCGGCGACCTTGGACCGTCAGAGCCGCTAGCGGGGCCAACCCGTTTACCGTCGCCTTTGCATGTCAAGGAGACGCCGGCCTCTCCTTGGGTGAGGAGCCCCCGCACCGTGCTTGATTTTCAGCATGTGCGGGAGACCTCCACCGCCCCCACTGCCGCTGCTGCCGTCGACTCTTTGAGGACGTCAGTGCTTAGCCAAAATAAAAGGTTCTGGTTTGCACAGAGAGCATGACGCAAGCCTGTACAACAGTGAACACCAATTGGGCACTGCGAATGTGCCACAGATGTAGGCCCTGCAACCTAGCCACCAGCAAATACTGTCAAACAGGATGCAACACCCAGCATGGAGACGCAGCAGCACATGCTACGGTACCAAGGGCCCGTGGCAGGCTGGCAGCACCGCACGCACGTACATACACGTTTACACGTTATGTATGGTATGCGAGTCACACTCGCCAGAGAAGTAGTAAAGTCCCGGGAACCAGCCACACGCAACAAAATTGTTGTTTTGGAACTTCCAAAATGCGGTTTGTGGCGCAAGGGGAGGCAGGCTCCTCGGATAGTGGTCAGTGAAGCTGTTTGTGTACATATGTGTGCGGTACGGCATGGCGGCAGTACGACGCGAGGCAGAGGTGCTGAGTGGAAGCCGGTGGCATGTGGCCGCTCATCGTCTTGAGTTTAGCAGCACCTCTTTGGTTCGCAGACGAGTTGGCCTTCCTATCGGGCGAATGAGAGGCGTTGTGTCGGCAGGCGGGGCCGCTTTGCGGCGCACGTCGGGCATTTTGCAGACGGGTTGGCCTTCCACTCGTCAATCTGGGACGGGGTTGAGCGGGAGGTGACCGCGGATCTCGACTTGGTGAGGGGGGAGTTAGCTGGCCCGGATGCCGCAGTTGTGTTTACGGACGCGAGCGGCATGGGCTTCGGCGCCGCCTGGGGGCCAGCAGAAATTCGGGGCCTGTGGTGGCCCCTTACACATTGCATGGCTGGAGCTGTCGGCGGTGCTGCGGTGCCCATGCTTGCTGCGGTGCTGCAAGCATGGGCACCGCGGCTGGACCGCCGGCGAGTGTTGGTGCAGTGTGACAACACCCAGGCTGTCGTGTGGCAGCGGAGGGGCGGCCGGAGGCCGCGGCAGAATGTGAGCAGGACGCCTGCGCGCTGATGCTGGGTTTCTTCGGTTGCTGCGCCGCAGCGAGCTCGTCGGCTTGGGACGTTGCTGACATTACGGCCGTGGGTAGCAGAGGAATCCTCATCCGCATCCGGAAGAGCAAGACTGACCAGGCTGGCGCGGGGGTAACCGTGTGCCTAGCCGAGAGCACTAAGAGCGGCGTGCCGATCGGGCGCAGTTTGCAACGGCACGTGGAGCGCCGGGTAAGGGACGCTGGAGGGTGCTCATGGTTCGTGTTTGGGAAGGGAGTTGCCGGCAATGGTCGCTGGGCTGTCGGGGTCGTGACCGACCGCCTGCGGGCGCGGTTGCGAGAGATCATGGTGGCGAGGCCAGAGCTTCGGGCTGACCTAGGCCGCCTCTCCTCGCACAGCTTGCGAAAGGGCGGGGCCACGGCGGCAGCCGAGGCAGGGGTGAGCGAGGAGAAAATAAAGGCCCACGGGCGGTGGAAGTCCGATGCGGTCAAACTGTACGTTAAGAGATCGAGCCCCCTGCGTATAGCCATGGTGGGCCGCGTGTGATTGTCGTTGCAGACGGGTAAAGGGGTGTGTGCTCTGCCGGCATTGTAGAGCAGGAAAGCTGGGCAGAGCGCTTGAGGCCGCTGGCCGGCAGTGAGAGTTTGTGGGAGCAAGATAATGGTGCGCTCCAGCCGGCGCGGTAAGGATAGCGGCATTATGTCCCCCTTTGCTAGTTGCACCCCCCAAGCGGGACTGGTTAACGAGGGCGTGTCGCCCCAGGGGTATTGTAAGTGGGGTTGATGGGTTTACAGCATGTCGGACCGAAGCTGACTCAAAATAGGGGAAACGTTTCATGCATGCATCTGAACCAGTCTCAATGGGCAGACACGGCACCCCCGGCATGCTGGCGCACAATCCCCGTAAACGTAGCATACCGTCACCAAACTAAGCCCCTCACTTCCGTGGCCTGCATCTACCGTAGTAGTCCTTAGGGATTCGCTAGCTATCCCCGAGGCGCCCTAGGAACCCTTGACGTTTCCATCGCCGCCGCCACTGGCAGCATCGCCGCCGCTGGCGCCAGCGCCGCCATCTCCCCCACGTTCGACTGCGAGGCTGCGCCCCACATTCCACACGTCCCGCCTCTGGCGCAGGAAGCGGCGGCGCATGCGGAGGTCGGTGGCGGCCGAAATCGCCATGGTGGCAGCGGCAAAGAAGGCGGTGAACAGCAGCGCCGGCGGCCAGCGGCCTTGCGCACAGTGGCGGGACAGCAGCAGCGCATACGCCAGGCACACCAGCGTGACGCGCACTTGAAGGTAGGGCGACAGCTGGGGATTTGGGGGAATGGAGGACGAGGTGCAAGATGGAAGAAACTTGAATCCATTGACTCTACCGGTACAGATATCTAAACATGTCATTACCGTCTCCATTGCAAACTCCAGTGCTATGCTACGCTGTGGACCCAGCCATGAGTCATGGGCCATGAGCCCATGACCCATGAAGACTGTGGTGCATGCAGATAGACAGGGGCCCTCGGCAACCTCCATGTACACCAAGGACAGGCTACGGCAAAGACTACGGGTAAAGTGGGGGGCCGTTACTTGTTTGCGCCGGCAGGGTTCAGCATGGCCAATCCTGACTGGTCGGCACGTTCCCCGCACACGACCTGCCTGCATCATCGCTGGCTCCCACAAGCACCACATGAACCAGTGCACCGGCCACCGGCGGCAGGCAAGCGTCCAGGCGTCCGGAACGGGCAGCAGCGGGCGGCCGAGTAGGGGAAGCGGAAGCAGCATCAAAAGGACCATCGCCGAGTCCAGCCACCCGCGGAGCTGCAGCAGGAAGTTTCGGCACCTGTGGCAGGCCATGGAACTTATCTACCTATTCATCTATCCTCTAGAGGGCATTGTCCGGTCTACAGATCAAGGCATGTTGTAATCCGTTGTGCCTGCCGTACGGACGTATGCACATACAGCAGAAAGCAACTAACAGCTTCGAGCCTCTCTCATCTACGCATTCAATCACGTGTTGGTGCTAAGCCTGAGAGGAGTGAAGCAACAAGCGGCATATCTTGAATTGGAGCTGAAGCTGCTAGAAATAAGCAGCGGCAAAGGAAGGCTTACAAAAAAGCTGGCCAACGACTGACCGACCCATGGGCCGCGCAAAACGCGATGTAGTACTCCCACTTACGCGCCATGTGGTGAGTTGGCAATCGAAAGCGCCAGAACCAGCAAGATCCCCGTCAGGAGGAGGCACTGGGATGCCATTTGCAGCCGCCACGGCGCCGGCCCAGCCGCCGGCTGAGCACACACTGCAGCCGCCCTGGCTGCTGACGATACCGGCGCGTCGGGCTGTGCGGCGTACGTTCGGTACATCGAGGCGGCTCGCATTCCCGCATTCAGCACGAACGACGTGCGGTCCAGCCCCACGAGCTGATCCGCCTTGAAGTCCTGGTAGGCGGCCTCCAGCGCCGGCGGCTGGAACCCCCGAAGCAGCGCCCGCAGCCACCAGGTCGGACCTGGACGCGGCTGCCCGGCGGGCTCCAGCGAGAACGGAGCGGAGCCGTATCGGCCCATCAGGCTGGTTGCAGCCTGGTAGCCGCTATCAGGGCCGTCTTGTCCCAGAGCCCCAGAGTCCCTTGCTGCGGTGTTGGCGAGGAATAGCACACGGCGGCCTGCAACGGGGTACTGCCCTTCGAAGGGCGCCTCCGTGGACCCGACCGACGCCATCACCGCACTCGTCTGGTCGGGAGCACCAGCGAAGGCCTCGGCGCCAACCGCTGAACCTCCACCGCTGACGGCCGCCTCCAGGCCCGCCGCAGGGCGCACTCCACCGCCCGCCGCCTCCAGGGCCCGCTGCGCCTCAGCAAGACACGCGTCCATTCCGTGGGATGCGAGCAGCCGCAGCAAGCCGTCAAAGACCCGCGGGTCTGTCACAGGCATGTCCTCCGTGCGCTCCTCGGGCTCCACTAGCGCATCAATGCAGCACAGCGTGTTGAGCAGGCAGCCCATGTCGTACGCCACGTCGTGAAGCCCGCTGGTCATCACATCTGCGGTAGCACCAGCCAGTATGAGGGCCTGCCGTTCCTGTCCTCCTCCTCCGCCCGCCTGCTGGGCCAGATGCCAGTCCAGGCAGGCTACGGCCTCCGCGCCCAGCACCTCCCCATGAAGCCGCCGGACCTCCTGCGCCGCTGAGGGAGGTAGTACCAGCAGCGTAAGAGACGCCAGGGGCGCAGTCGTCGCTGAACCCTCTTGCCATTGCTGCTGCGGCGCTGCGGCCGCGTGGGCGGAAGCGGGCGGCTGGGCGACTTCGGGCGCTGCCTCAGAGAAGGGCGGCTCCACGGGGGGCGGTAGGATATGAAGCATCAGGGTGCCCGGGGCGCGCAGCGCGGTGAGAGGTAGGGCCAACCTGCAAAGAGGTGAAGACAGGGTCCTTTCCGTTGGCACAGAGCTCTGCAATGCCAAGTAGCATGCAATGTCACAGCACGTTCTGGAAGTTTCCAGGCCATGCTGTGGTATACTGAAGCCAATCCATTTCCTATCACATATGCGTGCCGAGGCCAAGAAGCGGGAGGGAAGCGCGGCGGTACAAAGGACATAAACACGCGTTCTAACTATCTAACCCGTAACGTTGCCCCACACAAGCGAGAAGGTAGCAGGTGCCTGCCCCCAGTACGGACGAGGCCCAAGCCGCCCACCTGACAGCTGCGATGGTATCCCCATTGTCTGGGGCGATGGACATGAAGCAGGGAGTGAAGGAGTCGTCCAGGAAGACCCGCTGCCGAAGCCTCCGCCGACCCGTAGGTCCGGTGGCCATCACGCAGCGGAGGGAAGCCAGGTTGCGGCCCGCCGGCACACGCACCACCACCACCACCACCACCAGAGCAACCTCTGCCGCCGTCATGGGTGAGTCCTGATCCGCCGTCGCCGCTGTCGCCATGCTGCCTCCGGCCATCCCCTGTTCGCGTGGGCCGACGCCTCCGCGACTGGCACGGCGGGCGGCCAGGCAAGGGCGTCCTGAAGGAGCGCACCGCCGCAGGCAGCGGTCGCACCAGCGGCGCCACCGGCCGTCGCGGCCTCCAGCACCTGCTGCAGCGTGCTCTCCACTGCATACATGTCCACACCGCCACCGGTAGTACTGCCGTCGTCACCGCAGCTGTGCTCGCCGCCTCTGCCACCGAGGCCCAGCAATATGTGATACAGCGCCACGCGGCGGGGCCCGCTGAGTTCAAGCTCGGCCCCTCCGCCGCTGACCCCATAGGCGCTGACCGCGTCATCTCCGCCGCAAGACTCTGCCCCGCTGGCGCCTGTGGCTGCCACGCCTGCGCCGAGGGGCCCGAAGCGCAGCGTCAGCAGCAGGTGCACGCAGCCGGGCACACACGTCGCTGAGACGAGCTGCATGGGCAGCAGGGGGCAGCTCTGGGCACCGCTCCCTCTGCCCGCTGTTCCGGCCAGGGCGCCAGCAGCGGAGTTGACTCGTCGCAAGCTTGCGGCTGCGGTGGACTGGACCAGGGCAGCCGCCTGCTCGAATGCGACGCCGCTGGGCAGCTGGACCTTGAGGCTGACCAGCAGCGGCCGGCGCCGGGAGTGACAGATGGCGGGGGTGTTAGACAGGTAGCGCGTGGCGGCTGCCCCACCCGCCTCAGGGCCATGGGTCGAGGCCCTTGCTGGACGACGGTCGCCGCGCGGCTGAGTCGCCTCACTCGCTACCTCCTGTTGTGAATCCTCAATCCAGCCGCCAACGCGCTCCCCAGCGGACGAGGACGCCGCTGCGGGCGCAGCTCCTGAGCCGCCAGGGGCGGCGCTGCCCCGGGGGATGCGTCTGCCGGCCCGTGCGCCCCCGTCGCCGTCGCTGCTTTTGGACGAGCCGCTGGCATCACGGCCGCCGGCAGGGAAGGTTAGTAGCGATGATTCCGGAGCTCTTGCCAAATGCTGCTGCCGGTAGGCGCGGTATTCCGGCCAGCGCGACGTGACCTCCAAGTGCCGTACGACAGTGTACGGCATTGCTACGGTCAGGACGAAGTGCAGTACGACCTCCCAGGGCTGCAGGATCTGGGAGACCGGGGCCCAATGCGCGGCCTGGCCGTGGGGCGACGCATGCAGCCGGCGGCCGACAACGTACATCGCTGCCTCGATTGTGACCCAGACGACTGGGCCCAGGATCAGCTGTGCCGACGCCGGCATCTGCGATCGTGAAGAGGACGAAGGGAAGAGGGGGACACCTGAGTACTTGTGCGGACCGGCTGCCTGGCGGCATACGCCCACAGCCCCACACACTCGCGTCTGATTCGCCAGCCCTAGACCGATTCCCTGCAGAACCAATTAGGGCCAGAGCCGTTTGACGCTGGCGAGGCTAGATCGGCACGCATAGATTGTTCGATTCAATCAACCCCGTCCTCGCAAGCCTTCACTCCTACGCGCACCGGACACACCCGCAGCACCACGAGCGGCTTCCATGCGAAGTAGGCCACAACCGCCAGGCGCCGCGGCGCGTTGCCGTAGTGGCCAGAGGCACCGAGGGCCAGTAGCCCCGTCGGCACGCAAAAGGCGGCGGCGATGGAACCCACAGCGGGGAAGAGGAGGGTGGCGGAAAACAGCCAGCTCCGTAGGCGCTCGTACAGGGGGCGGGATGCAAGGGCCAGGGCCAGCGTCAGTGGCTCCGCCATAACGAGAATCACGTTGGAGACATCCACGAGGCGCAGCCGGAGCCGGGGGTCAACGGCTGCCCCCGTACGGAGTGTGTACAGCAGCTGGCGGGGGTACGGCGCGGCGCAGGGGAAGCCGGCCAGCACGGCGTCGGCGCGGCAGGTTGCAGGGTCGAGGAGGGGCAGCTCCGCCTGCAGCGCAGAGTGCGGGCCGCCGCCCGTCGGGACGCAGAGCGCGCGGAACATGAGCTGGGACGCGTAGGCTGGGAAAAGGGTCAGGAGCTCCAACAGCAGAAGGGCGACGTCGGTCCAGTAGCTGCGGCGCGCGAACCCACGCGGCGAAGGACAGCGGCCGCGGCGGCGAGCTGCCGGCTGGGGCCGCAGCTGCGGCTGACGCGATCGGCATTCCGCAGACAATAATCAACACCTCCTTCTGGAGAGCAAGGGCCGATCAGACAACCACGCCCTGACGTTGGTATCCTTTGTGCTCTGACGAATGCTCGGCGTGTCAAGTTTGGACGCCCTTCAATTAAGCTGCGACCGGTAGAACACGCCAGGACAGCTCTTTGATCAAGAGCAGTCAACCAGTAAGGCTCGCAGCACAACTTTGTCCCCCGGGGCTACCAATTCGTCACACCCTGTGGCCCATGGGTCGCTGTACCACCGGAAAGAACTCCTGCGCAATGCAACCGATCCTGCAATCACAAGTTGTGTTACTCCCACCCTCAGATAGGCCCTAGGCAGAGATTAATGCGGCTGGCCGAGCGACATCACTTGAAATAGGGTTCGGCCACAATCTTCGCCCATTCCAAAGCTTGATATTTTGATGGACACGGTTCTATCTCCGGATGCGTCCATGCCGATCTAGCAAGAGCAGAATGACTCCGCGCGTAGGCGCAACGTTGGCTTTGGCCAACTCTGACACGGAGCCGGCGTGATGGCGTCGCCGTCGGCCGCAGCGGCTGCGGCCTTAGCCGGCACCGCAGCGCCGTCGCCGTCCTTCGCCACCGTCCTTCGTCCACCGTCCTTCGGCGCGTGGTTCGCGCACCGCGCCTACAGGGCCGACCTGGCCCTTCTTATGGTGGATCTTGCCGTTAGCTCCACCCACACGGCTCATGTTCCGCGCGCTCTGCGTCCCAACAGACGGCGGCACCCACTCTGCACTGCAGGCGGAGCTGTCCCTCCTCGACTCCGCGGCCCGCCGCGCAGACGCCGTGCTGGCCGGCTTCCGCGCCGTACCCCCGCCAGCTGCTGTACACTTTCAGCACGGGAGCTGCGGTGGACCCCCGGCCCCGGCTGCAGCTTGCGGAGATGCGGACTACGCCAGCGTCGGACACATGCTAGCGCAGCTGCTGGCGCTGGCCCTGGCCTTCGCCGCCCGGCCGCTGTACGAGCGCTTACGGAGCGGCCTCCTGAATGCCACTATGCTGGCGCCGGTGCTGGGCTCCATCTTCGCCGCAGCCCGTGTGCCTGCCGGCCTGCTGGCGCTCGGGGGCGCGGGCTACTTCGGCAACATGCGGCAGCGCCTGGCGGTGGCGGCGTACTTTGGCTGGAAGCCGCTGGCCGTCCTGCGGGTACGTCTCGATCGTCGGCGGGCGACGCGGCGGATTCGATGCGTCTTTTCCTGTGAGGTACATACGATGCATCTTTGCTTTGGGATCAGACGTGGCGCACGGTTCTAAAGATGAGGTTCTGGGTTATCAACGAGTTTGACATTGGCCCTGTTTGTTGTGCTTGCAGTCGGCAGTGTGTAAGGCTGCTCTGCCCAACGCGTGTGCTGAGCCGTGAGCAGACGCGCTCCCGCTGTTTGATTGCTGAGCTCTCGGGTCCGCGCCAACCAACCCATCGCCCAAGTTCTTAACGGGTTGCTCGCTCTTCTCCTCTTCCTCTTCTCCCCTTTTCGCAGGTGCCGGCGTCGGCTCAGCTGATTGCGGGCCAGTCATCTGGATCACCACTGTGGCAGCGATGTTTGCCGTGGACCGACGATTGCACGCACGGCCGCCTCACGACAAGGCTACTGGTGCGGCCCCTATCTCACAGGGCATGCGGCAATGGGAGCTCGTCATACACTTTATCCTCCTTGCGGTACTGCCGTACGTTCTCATACGGCACTGGGAGATCGTGGCGTGCCGGCCGCGCGTACCTGCGGCGTCAGCGACAGCTCGCCAGCAGCGCCGGCGCTTCGCCGCGGCCTTCCACCAGCGGCGGCACTGCGGACGGCGGAGGCGATGACGGCAGCTGCACAACAAGCAAGGAGAGCGACAGCGACGACGCTCCTGTCCAGAACGACCCAACAGGCCTGCAGCTGCGGGGTGCGGTGCGGGCCGCAAGCAGCGGTGTGCCCGGCGTTTCGGGGTCTGCGCTCCCGGAGACGTCCTACCTGCGTCAAGAACTGCCCGCTGCAGAGGCTAAGCCTCCGTACGGCCTGCCACCAGCGGAGAGCATCGGCGCAGCGGACAGCCCTCGCCTGGCGCCGCCGGAAAGCCATCCGCTTTCCCGGGATGCAAGCCGGCTGGCGCTGACGGGGTCTGTGGCCCCCCAGCGCGCAGAAGCGCCTTGTGACTTAGCTACGACGGAGCGTAGCGATCGGAGTTGCTAAGGCCGGTTCTGTGCGACTGTTGTACGACCTGGATCCATGCGGCGTAGCTGATCCGCTGCGGCTCAACTTGTTCAGGCATTCCGCCTTCACTTAGTTGAGCCTTTTTTGCCAGGTCGAGCCTAGGCCCCTCCCTCCTTCCCCGGTACGTCCCTTGGCCTCCCGCAGGTGGCTCGGCCCAGGCCGGACCCAACTAGCCGACACGTCCGGCTCGGGGGGCGGCACGGGCTGCAGGTCGCGTCCCGGTTGCGTGGTCCGGTGGCCGGCGACGGGCTTTGTTGGGGAGTTTAGGGCTTTTTTTCGCGCTGTTCGTCCTTGCGCGCTGGCCGGGGAGGTCCGTTTCCTCCTTGCGGGTGCTTGTGGTGGTTCGTGGTTCCCCTTGCTGTTCGCGTCGCCGGCTGGTGTCGGTGGGCGCGTGGTTTTCGCGCGGCGGTTGCTTCTTTCGGGGTGGGTCGCCCGCGCCGCCGCCGCGCCTGGCTCGGCTCGTTTGGCTCCGCAGTGTTGTAAGGCCGTTTGCAGCTCCGGTTCCCCTCCCCGGCTCGTTCGCTGCCTATATGGCACTCGGCACTCCACACCCCTGACAGCGTTGCCGCTAGGTCCAGCTCACAAGGAGACAGGAGCACAGAATGGCCAGGAGCCCCTACCTGCCCCCACCTTCTACCGCTCCCGCCGCCGCCCTGCGCTGGTGAGCCTCAAGGTTCCACTGCCCGGCGGCGTCGCATTCGAGCAAGTTGCGCAACGGGTTCAGTCCGCTGCAGTCAGAACCGCTCAGCGGGTCGCCGCCGCCGCCGGCGCTGCATCCGCGGCGGCCGGTTCGAGCACCGCCAGGAGCGCAGCCGGGTCAATTGAGCTCCTCTCAGCGGTGTGTGTGCCCGGCTGTGTGCAGCTGCTGCTGACGCTGCGCTGTTGTGGGCCCGGCGGCGGCGACGGCCCGGCGGGCGGCGAGGATAGCAGCGGCGGCGGGGGCCGCCAGGACCGCAGCAGGATGATGTTGAGCCATCTGACGCTTGCTGATACTGGCGGTGGCAGCGGCGCTGAGGGCGCTGCTGATATCGTCGTGGATGCTGTGCAAACCGCTCTACGCCAAGGCAGCAGCTGCAACGGCAGAAGCCAACACCGATTCTGTCGCTGCTGGCGGTCAGCTTCTTAGCAGCGACCTGCGTGACGATGTCCTCGTGTGGCCTCCGGCGCGCGGTGCCTCTGGCGTCGGGCGATCTGCCTTTGGGTGAGATCGCAGGCAGGCAGGCAGCCTTCAGCATGGCGGGGGAGACGGCGGTCATGGAGGCGGGAGAGCGCTCAGACGGGGTAGAGGCGGTGGAAGTGGCGGTCTGCCTGCGAGCTGAGCTGCTGCACGGCGCCCGCGGGCCGGTCGAGGCAGCGGGAGCAGGGGCGGGAGCAGGTCCACATGGACGAGGTGTTCCTTCCGGACATCTTGTGTGTCAGGGGAGGATCAGATGCCGCGATCTCGGAGGAAGGCAAGCCAGAAGCCGTTGCAAGTGTCAGGTGGGCGGCTTGCAAGGGATGCGTGCGTTGGGTCTTCAGGTAGAGAAGGTTACGAGAGAGCTACTCCCATACATGCATTAATTTGACTTGGCAAAAGCTTTGCTGTGGTGTGCAGATTTGTTAACGGCGGCTCAAAGGGAGGGGGGTTGAGTTATCGTACTGGCTTGTACCTTCGGTAAGACTGTCAAACATGGCCCTGTCTTCCTCACCTCACTTGTAGGCTGACCCTCCCTCCCACCGCGCTGCACGCCCCCGGAGCCCTGATGCTCCACATCCTGCCGCCCCCCGTGGAGCTGCTAGCGGCTGAAACGACACCGCCAGCCAGCCAGGCGCCCAGCTCCCGCATAGCCGAGCAGCAGCAGCAGCAAACGCAAGCAGCCCTGGCGGCAGCTACTCCCCTGGCGTCGCTTCCGCTGCTGGTTCTTCCTCCCTCCGCGGCGCAGGAGGTCCGGCGGCTGCACAAGGAGGTGCTGGGCGCGGAGGCTGTAGCCTGCCTGTACGGGCTGCTATCCCAGCAGGCGGGAGGAGGAGGACAGGACCGACAGGCCCTCCTGGCCGCAGCCGCCGCAGATGTGGTGACCAGCGGCCTCCACGACGTGGCGTACGACTTGGGCAGCCTGCTCAGCATGCCGCCGTACAGCACGGACCCGCCGGCGGGACCCGAGGGGCATGCGGAAGCAGTCCCTCCTGCGCCGCGAGAGGAAAACCTGCAGGCTTTTGACGGGCTGCTGCGGCTGTTCGCATCCCGGCGCATGGACGCGTGCGTGCCTGGGGGCCCTGGAGGCGTGCAGCGGGGCGTGCACAGCTGACAGGGAAGCTTACGCCAGCGACGCTGGCCTAGGGATCCACACTGCGGTAATGGGTGGGGCTGCAACGCCCCAGGCGGCGACATGCAGTGCTGAGGAAGCCGCCGCCGCAGGCACGTGCGCCTCTAGCGCTCCCGCTAACGATGCGGGAGAGCTCCGCGCTGCGGAGGCCCTGCCGGCGTCCTCCATGTGTGCCGCCCTTAATCTGGCGGCGGCCGCCAACGCTGCGCTGGAAGGCGCGGGCCCAAATCCGCCTCCGCTGCAGCTCGCCGGGCAGCCGCCTCCGGGTCCCGCCTGCTGGTGGATGGCTGCGGGCGCTGCTACGGGTCTTCCAGCCGCCAGCGCTGGAGGCCGCCTACCGAGACTTCAAGGCGGCGCAGTGCGTGGGTCTGGACTGCATGACGCTGCTGATGATGACAGGCATGCGCGGCGCCATGCTGTACCGCATCATCCAACAATCCAAGAGTGAGCGACTGTCGCAGCAGCAGCAGCAGCAGCAGCAGGCGTCCTGGGAGGCGCAGATGGCGTCGCGCTGCCTCATCACGGGCGTGACGCTGCTGGTGCTGGGCTTGGCTCTCACGGGCTGGGCTTGGCTGCATCGCACGTGAGTGGTCTTGGGTCGGGAGGTACTCCCGATGTATGCATTGAATTGGAAGTAGGGAAAATGGGACGGTACGGTACATTGTGCGGCGGATTACGCTGGCTGGGTGGCTTCGTTGTCGTTGCGCCGCAAGCGTGCACTGTCAAAGCTTGCGGCGGCTGGCTTGATCGCGCGGTGCAGCGCATGCCAATCCTTTTGCTGGGGTCCTGGCCGTACCCACGTCCTGCGTCCTCGGGCCATGCAGGCATGCGGAGACCTCCATCGCCGTGCGTGATGAGCGACAAGTGAACTCGCCCCCCCGGCGTCCCACAGGCGCCGCAACCTGCTGATCCAGCTATGCTGTTGGCTTGACGCAGCCATAATCGCTGTAATGCTGCTACCGCTCCCCCGTCGGGCCGGCGGCAGCTGCCCTCTGCTGCCGGTGCCGGACGCCTGGACTCAGGCCTGCAGCCACACGCCACTCCACTGGGTTATGGCATGCCTATGGGAGCCGGCGCTGCTCCAGGTGAGCGCGCACATACGGCACGCATCTTGCCCTGCGGTTCGCGACATGGGACGGGCAGGCTGTGAAGGGACGTCATGCGAATTGCTTTACAATCATGCGCTGAACACCCCTCGAAGGGCGTGCTGTGGCGGTGCAGCGGGTTTAAGCCGCATCGAGGCCATCGTGCTGTTGCGCGCGCGTCTTGATAGTCGATCTCGGGGCTCACAACCGGCTCGAGTTTGCCCAGACATGACCTGCTGGCGATTGCACATACTTTTACTTAGCCCCGACGCTTGTCTTTTCCCCTGCCTCCCGCAGCTGTCGCCCTACCTTCAGGCGCAAGCCACGTGCCTCAGTCTGGTGCCCCTGGTGCAGATTACGCGGCATTGCGCCCGGGGACGCTGGTCGCCGGCGCTGCTGTTCGGTTCAGTCTTCGCCGTCGGCACGATGGAGGTGTCGGCCGCCACCGACCTACGCATGCGCTGCAGCTTCCTGCGAGGCCAGCGGCAGGGCCAAGGTGCCCCTGGTCGCAGTACGCCAGTGTGGCCGGCGGGCAGTGGAGGTTGGGCCTGCGCCAGCAGGGGCGACAGCGATGGCGAAGACTGAAGTTTGGGCTGAAAGGAGAAACGGATGGAAGGGTCAATGGCGGCGATGTGCGCTGCGTCACAGTTGGCAAGGGGTATGTAGGTAGTAAGTACCGTATTCATAGCAGTATGAGAAGAGCTGTTGCACCAGCAGAGCGTCACTGTCTATTGAACATTGGTTGCCTGAGTGTTTTGTTAGTAGCTTCGTAACCCAGAGCGTCATTCGTGCATTCATAGCATCTGATCGCCCGAGTCCGTCGTTCCTATGATGACGGATTAGGGACAAGTGCCAGCTGTGCCACCCTGCTGATTCCACTTTCCGGCCCTTACTATGATGCTTTCCGATGCCGGCCGGCGCCAGCGCTCCATCCGCGCGCGCCGTGCCTGATGCAACACGTGCTCGCAGTCCCCCGGTAGCTGGTTGGTACTCGGTCTTCAAAGCTGCATGGTTGCGCCGTAATTCTGCATCGTGTACCGCACGACCCCGCCGCACATAAGGACAGACCTACGGGCATTGTTGCATGCCTTCCGGCTGGTCTCCTGAGGCTGCTGTGCACGATTGTTGACAGGCTGTGACGCTGGACGTCCTGCCTGTTTCTTCATAGCGCCGTCGCCTTTGTTCCCAAACGAAGAGTTGTTCGTTTTCGGTTTTGGACGAACCGCTGGTGTTTTAGACGCTCGTTCACGCACGGAGGTGTGCATTTGCGTTCCGAGGCAAGGTAGACAGGGCGCCAGGCTCGAAGTGGGAATTGAAGGAGGATCTAATTCACAGTCGCCTGCCATCCGGCAGCCGGCCGCGGCAGCGCGCCCGTGCGGCGGGCGCGTGCACCGCCGCCGGGCCGCCGCTGCTCACTGCCGCCCATCTCGGCCCGACGTTTGGAGGGCTCGCGCAGCCTGGCGCGCCAAGCCGTAATTCCTGGAGGTATTTTGGGGAGGGACCTGCATGCCCCCAGTGCCAAACATAGATGCGGCGCCCTGTGCCTGTTTGCTGTGTAGCAAGGCACGGGTTTGATGGAGGGAGCTCTGTGGAGCCTCCCCATACTTTAGTGAGTTTTAATTGAAGTGTAACAACCATGCAAGCGGCAAATTGCACCAACTGAAGCCCTCGGCATCGCTCGACGACGCCCCCCAAAGCTTCCAGGAACCGCCAACTGCCCGTCAACGAACCTGTGCTGATGGCCGCACGACGCGTCGTGGCACTACAGCCACAGCCGGTAACGGCGGTGGAAGCAACGGTGGCGGAGGGCTGCACGCCATGGTCGCTGGTGACCTGTCGCTGACGCCGCAGGTAAGCACGGTACTCCGGCTTTAGTACCGTGGTGTCCCAGCGCCGTACGAGTACGTACGGCAGTACTGCAATGAGGATGAAGTGCAGGGCGGGCTCCCAGGGCCTTATGCCCTCTGGGGCAGGGGCCCAACCAGTAGCATCCCCATTAGGCAGCGCCTGGAGTCTGCAGTGAACTGAGAGCATGGCTGCCTGCACCGTTACCCAGAGAGCTGCACCACCGATTAGCTGAACTGACGCCGCAATCTGTTGGAAGGAATATATTGTATGACGTTAGATTGTGTGTTGGCTTCCCGTGCAGCCGGCAACCCAGGGCACGACCTACGGCTTGCATGCATGTTTAGAGCTGGCAAGTAGCATGCGGTAGCGACCAGCAGCTAGCAGCAAAGGAAATGGGAAACAAAGGAAGCGCAAACACAGGATTTGCCAACGCCGTAACACGTGGTCTCAGGTCAGTTCTGAGCTTGCTACGGCGCAGGGTGGAGCCATGGCATGCCCTCGCATCCCGCTACATCCCCTGGCGTACTCGCTGTACGACGAGGAGCTTCCAGGAGAGGAAAAGCGCTATGTAGAGGCGCCGGCGCACGCTGACAAAGTGACCCACGGCGCCAAGCGCCAGCAGAGCGGGCGGAGCGCAGGCGGGCGCAATGAGGCTCCCCACGGCCGGCGCTAGAATGACAGCAGAGAGGAGGCAATTCCGCAGCCGCCCGTATACCGGCCGGGAGGCGAGGACCAGGACCAGCACCAGCAGCTGCACGGCTGCACAGCCAAAGTTTGTATAGTCCGCGAGCTGCAGCCGGAGCCGGGGGTCCAGCACGGCGGGTGTAAGGAACGTGTCAATGAGTTGGCGGGGGTACGGCGCGCCGCAGGGGAAGCTGGTCAGCACGGCGTCTGCGCGGCGGGCTGCGGGGTCGAGGAGGGGCAGCTCCGCCTGCAGCGCGGAGTGCGGGTCGCCGCCTGTCGGGACGCAGAGCCCGCGACGCATTAGCTGTGCCACGTATGGTCCAGAAATGAAGACGAGCTCAAGCAGCAGGAGGACCGCATCGATCCTGCAATCTCGGTGCGATGACCATGCGCCGAAAGACAGGGGCGGCGGCTGCGGCGCGGCGGCGGTGGCCGAGGCCGCAGCTGAGGTCGCCTTCTTGGACCGCATAATGCCGTCTGGGAGCCAAAATCGCTTATCAAGACAGCTAGGACCCTCTCCTGGACGCGCAACTATTGTTTCGCGAGTGCCCCGCGCGCTATGGCTTTGCCATCGCTGATCCTAGCTGTTTATGCCAAAAGACCCGTAAAAAAGAGAAACCTGCACACCTGTATAAAGAAAAGGCTGACAGGAATCTGTAACTTTTGAGGAGGCTTGAGTGTACAAGGTTGGTTGCGCGGCCTTTGCCGGACACCCGTGGGTCAATCGGACGTTGGGTACACGTGGCTCCATCTGTGTGGCTGTATCAGAGCTTTTGTTTGGCGGAGAATGCCTACGTCTCGACGTTGGCAAAGACATCCCAGCGCCCGACCAGCAGCGATGGACTGCCAGGCGTGCTGCCAGGGTTGGCCACTGGATAAAGAACTGGGCGGCGATGCACTGTCGTCCTTCTTAGGTCTCATCCATCTATTAACCGTTCAAAAGGAACCAACGGCCGACCCTACCCGCCATCAACCGAACCAGGGGAGATCTCCCCTGAACCGAACCCAGCATAGCAGCACCGAACTAACCGGAAAACCCTGCTCATCAGCAGCAAACCGTTAGCGTTATTAAATTGAACCAATAGCAGATCCATATGAGCAAAGTTGCAGACAGGGGAGATCTCCCCTGGTCGCAGACAATAGCAGACACGGTTGCAAACTGAACGGACGGGTAACCGCAGCAAGCAAAACATGACGTACGGGTACGGGCGCCGCGGCGCCGCCGGGCGTCATAGCCCACGGGCCACGGAAAAAGAGAAACCTGCACAGAAAGAGGGAGCCCGCCTCTACGGCCATATACGCCCGAAGGCGCGACGTTTCCAATAGGGCGGGCGGGTACAGAGCAAGACATGTGACGTTCGCCCCGCCCCTCAAAGGACCGGCCAACCAGCTTATCCGGGTTGTCGAACTTCACCTGGGAGGTGGGTGGGAGCTAACCGAACGCCCTGGCAGAAGGGCGAACGCACTCAATGCATACAAGTACAAGGTAGCAGATAGTCCTGACGTTGTCACTGCAATTTCCTTATTGTATGCCATGGAGCAGTGGTGCCACACATGAGGCGTTACGGTGCCCGCCCACTCGCGTTTCCACTGTCTTTTGCCGACCGGAGCCGCTGCTGCGGTCACTTACGTCTCCGCAGCTGACGCAATCCCCCTGGCGCTAAGCGTCTCATGACATCTTGTCCGCCCATCGGAGGGCAAACCGTGGAGAGCTGCGATTCTCTGCACGAAACACGCCGCAAAGCTGTCAACACTCAACGCCAATGGGCAAGGGGCACTGCAATAGCGCTGCGATGAACATACGACTGGTAAACTTGAAGGGCTCGCAACGGACACAATGAACATACGACTGGTACACTTGAAGGGCCCGCAACGGACACAACGGGCAGACACGGATGAACAGAGCGCAGTACCCAGCACATGCATAAAGACGTCGTAGCACAGGCTATGGTCTTAAGAGCCTGCTGTGAGGGCGCCTCAGACACGTAGCATATCAGCTTAGATGCTTCCTCGGGGAGATGCTTAGGCATGTTAATGCAGACTGTATACCACAAGGGTTGCCAGCTCAAGAATTCATGATCCGTCCCTCACATGTGCAACTCCTCTCGTCTACACCACCCCGCAACAGACTGCCTGCAGTACAGCTGCAACCGGGCATGCACACCCGCTCGAAAGGGACCTTGACCACTGGGAGGCGTACCTGTACCCTCAACTACCGGTATATTTGGAAGTGCCCTCGTACGTCCCATTGCCCTTCAGACAGCGAGGCCCCGTTGCGCGTTTCCAACCCAGCCTCAGTAGAATCTGCGAAGCAGAAACTGGGCCTTTTGATGGCCGGTGCAGCGCGCAATGACCATGAAAGAAGCATCACATCATTGGATCAATGCTCCTGTTTCCATGGTCGCCTAGTTACCATTGACAAGCCCTTGGCATCCTTGCCGTAATCGTCCTCGCCGCCGCCGCTGGCAGCATCACCACCGCTGGCGCCTGCACCACCAGCCGCTCCGCAGCGTTCAGATGCGGAGATGCGCTCCGCATCCGACGCGCCCCGCCGCTGGCCCAGGAAGCGGCGGCGCATGAGGAGGTCGGTGGCGGCCGAAATCCCCCATGGTGGCAGCGGCAAAGAAGGCGGTGAACAGCAGCGCCGGCGGCCAGAGGCCTTGCGCAAAGTGGCGGGACAGCAGCAGCATATGTGCCAGGCACACCAGCGTGACGCGCGCTTGAAGGTAGGGCGACAGCTGCGGGTTGCGGGGAAACGAGGGATGTGCATTAGAAGGGAAGTACTGCACATGCGGGAAGCCGTTAGCCCTACATATCTCAAACCGCGTCACCAGCATTTCAAGGTTTGTTCACCTTCCATGACAACTGGAACGGCATCCAGTGACATGCACGCGCGGAGTTTGCGTGACCCATGGCCCATGGCAGCAGTGGTGCAAGCATACAGTGGCCGTTGAGAACCTCCAAAACATAAGCTAGGCAGGCTACTGGTAAGACAACAGGGCCGCCAGCTTGGCTTTGGCTGATCAGGATCCAGACTGGTGTTACCCGCAAACCACCTGCCTGCATTGTCGCCGGCTCCCACACGCACAAGTTGAACCAGTGCAGCGGCCACCGCCGGCAGGCAAGCGTCCAGGCGTCCGGCACGGGCAGCAGGGGCGGCCGAGTAGGGGCAGTGGAAGCAGCATCAGGAGGAACACCGCCGAGTCCAGCCACCCGCGGAGCTGCAGCAGCCAGTTCCGGCGCCTACAAGGACAGAGGAGTGCATAGGCCACGGTTAGACACTCCGTTTGTGCGTGCAGTACTTACAATCGCAATAACAAGAAAACGTGCATATCCAGCTTCGGGCCTTCCCGAGAATCAAACCAATGGCAGCAAAGTGAGGCATGAGGGGCGGCCGACCTACGCTTGACCGGCCCGTGGGTTGATGAAAGCGATATGGACCGCCCGAATCTACTCACGCACTGTGTAGCTGGGTGAGAACTGACAGCGCTAGGACCAGCAGAATCGCCGTGAGGAGGAGGACCTGGGATGTCATTTGCAGTATCCAAGGCGCCGGCTCAGCCGCCGGCTCGGCGGGCATCACAGCTGCCGCGGCTGCTGACGATACCAGTGCGTTGGAGCGTGTGGCGTACGTTCGGTGCATTGAGGCGGCTCGCATCCCTGCATTCAGCACGAACGACGTGCGGTCCAGCCCCACGAGCTGCGCCGCCTTAAAAACCTGGTAGGCGGCCTCCAGCGCCGGCGGCTGGAAGCCCCGAAGCATCGCCCGCAGCCACCAGGCCGGACCTGGACGCGGCTGCCCGGCGGGCTCCAGCGAGAACGGAGCGGAGCCGTATCGGCCCATCAGGCTGGTTGCAGCCTGGTAGCCGCTATCAGGGCCGTCTTGTCCCAGAGCCCCAGAGTCCCTTGCTGCGGTGTTGGCGAGGAATAGCACACGGCGGCCTGCAACGGGGCACTGTCTGTCGAAGGTCGCCTCCGTGCTCCCGACCGCGCTTGTCACGTCCGTAGCACCAGCGAAGCCATCCGCTGAACCTCCGCCGCTGACGGCCGCCTCCAGGCCCGCTGCAGGGCGCACTCCACCGCACGCCGCCTCCAGAGCCCGCTGCGCCTCACCAAGACACGCGTCCATGCCATGGGATGCGAGCAGCCGCAGCAGGCCGTCAAAGACCCGCGGGTCCGTCACAGGCATGTCCTCCGTGTGCTCCTCAGTCCCCGCCGGCGCGCTAGTGCCGTGTGAATGCATGCTGAGCAGGCTGCCCAAGTCGTATGCGACGTCGTGGAGGCCGCTGGTCACCACATCTGCTGCGGCTGCCGCCAGGAGGGCCTGCCGGTCCTGTCCTTCCCCCGTGTGCTGGGACAGCAGCCCGTCCAGGCAGGCTACGGCCTCCGCGCCCAGCACCTCCTCATGCAGCCGCCGGGTCTCCTGCGCCGCGACGGGAGGCAGCACCATCAGTGGAAGCGACGCCAGGGGCGCAGTCGCCGTGGAATCCTCCGGCCACTGCTGCGGCGGCGGCTCTGCCGCGTGGGAGGAGGCGGGCTGCTGGGCGACTGCAGGCACTGCCTCGTCGATGGGCGTCTCCACTGGGGGCGATAGGACGTGGAGCATCAAGGATCCGGGAGCGCGCAGCGCAGCGGGCGCAAGGGCCAGCCTGCAAAAGATGCGGATAGGACAGGGTCGCCTTCGTTGGCACACAGCTCTGCAATGCAAAGCACCATGCAACGTCACAGAAGGTTCTGAAACATGTCACGCCATGCTAGACTGCAGACAATCCATTTCCAATCATGCATGCGCGCCAAGGCCAACAAGCGGGAGGGAAAGCGCGACGGTACAAAGGATGGGAACAAGAAGGTCGCTTAACGCGCGCTCGAATGTGAACAGCTGCCTGCACCAAGTACGGGCGAGGCCCAAGCCGCCCACCTGACAGCTGCGATGGTATCCCCATTGTCTGGGGTGATCGACATGAAGCAGGGAGTGAAGATGTCGTCCAGGAAGACCTGCTGCCAAAGCCCCAGCCGCCCCGTTGGTCCGGTGGCCACCACGCAGCGGAGGGAAGCCAGGTTGCGGCCCTCCGGGACGCGCAACACCACGGCAACCTCTGCCATTGGCTCGGATGAGTCCTGATCCGTTGTTACCGCAGCTGTGACTAAGCTGCTTCCGGTGGCCATCTCCTGTTCGCATGGGGCCCACGCCTCCGCGAGGGGCACGGCTGGCGGCCAGGCGATCGCGTCCAGCAAGAGCTCACCGCCGCAGGCAGTGGCGGTATCAGCGGCACCACCGGCCGTCGTGGCCTCTAGCGCCTGCTGCAGTGCGCCCTCAACCACCCCGATGCCCATCTGACCGCCGCGGCTGCGCTCGCCTCCGCCACCGGCGGTACTGCCGCCTCCGCCGCCGGTGCCCAGGGACATGTGACACAGCGTGATACGGCGGGGCCCGTTAAGGCCACGCTCACCCTCGCCGCTGCCGCCACGGGCGCTGACCCCGTCGCCTCCGCCACCATGGTCTTCTCCGCTGGTGCCTACAGATATCACGCCTCCGCCGGGGGCGCCCCAGCGCAGCGTCAGCAGCAGGTGCACGCAGCCGGGCACACACACCGCTGAGACGAGCTGCAAGGGGAGCAGGGGACAGCTCTGGGCACTGCTCCCTACGCCCGCTGTTCCGGCCATGGCGCCAGTGCTGTTGACTCGACGCAAGCTTGCGGCTGCGGCGGACTGGACAACGGCAGCCGCCTGCGCAAAGTTAACGCCGTTGGGCAGCGGGGCCTTGAGGCTGACCAGCAGCGGGCGGCGGCGGGAACGGTAGATGGCGGGGGTGTTGGGCTCATTGCCCGTGGCGACTGACCCGCACGCCTCCGGGCCAGCGGTCAAGGCCGTTTCTGGGCCGCCGTCGCTGCACAGCGAAGCTGCCACACTCGTTGCCTCCTGCAGTGAATTCAGTCCCAGCGGGGACTCGTGTGATGTGCACTCCGCTGCTTGGGCCACTTTAAGCGAAAGTCCATTGGTCAGCTGCTTGCGCCCATGGTATCCGATGTAGCCGATACGCTCCCCAGTGGGCGAGAAGGCCGCTGCAATCTCCTGAACAGGGGCGCCCCTCGAACCAGGAAAGGGTTCTGAGGTGCGTATGCGGACCCGTGTACCTCCGTCGCCGTCGCTGCCCTTGGGCGAGCCGCTGGCATTGCGACCGCCGGCAGAGGCTGCAAACAGCGACGCCTCCTGAGCTCCCGCCAGCTGCTGACGGTGGCTGCGGTACTCCGGCCTGCGGGACATGACCTCCCAGTGCCGTACGACCGCATACGGCACCGCTGCGGCCAGAACGAGGTGCAGTACAGCCTCCCAGGGCCGCAAGTCGTGGGAGCTTGGTGCCCACTGAGCGGCCTCGCCGTGAGGCGATGCCTGAAGCCGGTGGGTGACACAATACATGGCTGCCTCGAGCGCCACCCAGAGGACTGGGCCCAGCGCAAGATGAACCGATGCAGGCACCTGCGACCAAACAGAATGGCAGAGAGAGAAGAATGCACTGCATTATTGTGGAGGGAAACCCTTGAGGCAGATGCCCACGCACATGCGTCCAAACACCAGCCCTACTACGAAATCCTGCAGATCCGAACGGTTCAAAGCCGCCTCACGCGTTTTAGATCTACAGATCATGTGGCTTATCCAGCCCCGTCTGTGCAAGCCTCTAGTCTCTCACTCCTATGTGTCCCATACATACCCGCAGCACCACGAGCAACTTCCAAGCGAAGTATGCGGCCACCGCAAGGCGCTGCAGCGCATTGCCGTAGTGGCCCGCGGCCCCGAGGGCCAGAAGCCCCGTCGCCGCGTAGACGGTGGCGGCGATGGCACCCACAGCGGGGGCCAGGAGGACGGCGGAAAGCAGCCAGCTTCGTAGGCGCTCGTACAATGGCCGGGAGGCAAGGGCCAGGCCCAGCGTTAGCAGCTCCGCCACCACGAGGAACATATTTGAGTAGTCCGCGAGGCGCAGTCGGAGCCCAGGGTCAACGGCTGCCCCCGTACGCAGTGTGTACAGCAGCTGGCGGGGGTACGGTGCGGCGCAGGGGAAGCCCGCCAGCACGGCGTCTACGCGGCGGGCTGCGGGGTCGAGGAGGGGCAGCTCCGCCTGCAGCGCAGAGTGCAGGCCGCCGCCCGTCGGGACGCAGAGCGCGCGGAACATGAGCTGGGACGTGTAGGCTGGGAAAAGGGTCAGGATCTCCAACAGCAGAAGGACGATGTCAGTCCAGTAGCTGCGGCGCGCGAACCACGCGGCGAAGGACAGCGGCCGCGGCGGCGAGCTGCCGGCTGGGGCCACAGCTGCGGCTGACGCAATCGGCATTCCGCTGACGCTAATCGACGCCTCGTCCTGGAAAATCTAGTACCACCAATCGGCCCTGTCGGTGCCCTGACGTTTCCGTTGGTCACCTTGTGAGCTACGACTGTAACACTCGGCGCGATTATGGGGCTGAAGGGTACCGGTGTTGCCTCTGTACAGATGAGTTGTCTTATGCGCGGCGATCCTGGCGCTCCGACAATCTCCGACCCAGGGGTCACTTTGGATCGACAGCGGGACGGCCATCGCACATCCAATGGGCATTGCGGGAACGTCCGGGAAGTATACGCCTTTGTTGATCACTACGCAATAATCCAATCACACACATGCGTGTGCGGCACATGCACCTGGTGCACAGATATCATATTCCAGGCAAAAGAAAGCCGGCTGCTTAAGTCAAACGACTGACCTGGGCACTGTCGGCAGGGCGAGTAGTGGATAGCCCCGCTTGACCTGGCCCGACGCTCAAGCCATAAGCTAGGTTGCCGAATATGCATTCGCGATATTTGAAATGCATATCAAACCCAACCAAGCAACTACCGGCATGCATGTGCTGTCCCTTTTTGCTGGGCTCCTTACCTGCCCCGATCACGGCAAAACAGCCAAACTGCCGTTACCTCGACATGCCCTTCGCCAACAGCGGTCCGAAGGCAGCGGCATTCCTTCGCTGTGCCGCTGACGCAACATGATGCCGCATGCAGGGTTCGTCGTGACTGACGCCGCAAATAAAGCGCCGGAGGCGTTGGTGGCACCGACTGTCAGTGCGGGCATCCAGGGGCCTTGGCAAGGTGGTGGGGGCTCAGAGGAACCATTATGCGCACCTAAGGAAGTGTATGGCCCTGGGGCCTTTTGCGGCAGTTCGGGATATGGCGTTGCCGGTGGCGCTGGTTGGCTGCCGCCCCGACATCAGTGGCGGTGGCGTCATACAGGCGGTGGCGCGCTCCCCTGCCCAGCTCGTACTTATCCACAGCCTTCCCCCTTCAACTCCCCCGCCCAGCGCACCTTGGGGGTTCGCCCGCCTCACGGCTCCCCCCCGTCACCGGTCTTTCGTACTCGTTGCGGTTCGGCGTGGCGACCCATTTTACATCTTCACACACATACACACACACACACACCTGCCTCCTTTCTGATCATGCCCACATGCTTAGGGTTTAGGCTCAAAGTGCTTGCGGGCACACATTGCGAACAGGAATCTAGGCGAGAGACGTAGAAACATGGCTGATGCGCCGGGCTGTGCGCCGGGCTCAACACTTGTTTGTGCGCTTAACACCCCACGGCCCCATGTCCGCCTTGGTCAACCTCTGTCAACATTAATTGCCAAAGGGCAATGTGAGCGCGTGACTACCGGGCGCAGCAGAAGCGGCAGCGCAAGACAACCACGGGCCAAATACCGGTACTTCAAAGAGAGCCCCTTATTCAGCAGGACAATGACGTAGCAGCACAGGCTGTGGTATAAATCGTCAAATGCCCATGAGCACGCCTCACGCATGCACAGATGAGCCCAGAGCACAGGGATTCCCAGCTCTGCGGCATTAAGGAAACAATATATGGCTCCGTACCTCGTGTACATATACAGCAGCTCCTCCCCACGCCTCAACAACCCTGCCTGCAACAGGCTGCCGGTGGTGTCACAGCCGCACCCGGGCGTACACGCTTGCGCAGGAGAGCCCTCAGTGACCAGGAACCAGCCCAAGTGACATTTGTGCTTTTGGCCTCGCGTACGTCGCATAGATAGCTCCAGGTAGTTCCGAAGGTAGAAGGCACCGCGGCCCGAACAAGCTGGCGCATCGCACAATTCCCGCAAACGGAACATATCGCATCACTAAATCGAAATCAGTGGCTGCCTAGTAATTCCCGAGGCGCCCTAGGAACCCTTGCCGTAGTCATTCCCATTGCCGCCGCCGCTGAAAGCATTTGTCACCGCCGGCGCCCGCACCACCAGCCGTCCTGCTGCGCTTATTAGGTGCGGGGTTGTGCACCGCCTCCGACACGTCACGCCGATGGCCTCGCAGGAAGCGGCGGCGCATGCGTAGGTCGGTGGCGGCCGAAATCGCCATGGTAGCAGCGGCAAGAAGGCGGTGAACAGCAGCGCCGGCGGCCAGCGGCCTTGCGCAAAATGGCGGGACAGCAGCAGCATATGCGTCAGGCACACCAGCGTGACGCGCGCTTGAAGGTAGGGCGACAGCTGCGGGTTGCGGGGAAACGAGGTATGGGGTAAGAGGAAAACAGCGCGCTTGAACTAAGAACATCTGTGCATCTGACAGCAACACCGCCTCGGGGCAGATTCCAGTGCCATACTGCGGCACGCACATGCTCACCTTGCAATAGCAGTGGCTCGTGACCAGTGTAAGGCGTGCATTCTTGGGCCATGGGCAACCTCCATACCAGATGCAGGACTGACTATGGTCAAGACCGCGCGTAAAGCGGGGCCACCATACATTTGCCATTGGCATAGCTTAGCATGACTGATTCTGACTGATCAGCATGCATGTTCCCTGCGCATCCGCCACCTGCCTGCATCATCGGAGCGGGGCAGTCCCATTCCGGCAGGCTGGGAAGAACCTGGGAGTCGCTAGCGGGGTCCCCTAGCGCACCATCGACGGATGCGTCCACGCCCGCCACTGGGCGCACCCCGCCACACGCCGCCTCGAGAGCCCGCTGCGCCTTACCAAGACACGCGTCCATGCCGTGGGATGCGAACAGCCGCAACAGGCCGTCAAAGGCCCGCGGAGCCATCGTACGAAACTGGTCCATGCGCTCCTCGGGCCCCGCCGGCGCATCCATGCAATACGGCATGCTGAGCAGGCTGTCCACGTCGTACGACACGTCATGAAGGCCGGCTGCGGCAGCTTCCGTCAGAAGATGGGCATGTCGGGCCACTCCTGCTCCTCCTGTCTGCTGGGACAAAAGTCCGTCCAGGCAGGCTACGGACTCCGCGCCCAGAACCTCCTCGTGCAGCCGCCGGACCTCCAGCGCCGCGGCGGGAGGCAGAACCAGCAGCGGAAGTGACGCCAGGGGGGCAGGTGCCGCCGGGGCTCTGTGCGAGCATGCTCGGCTACGCGGGAGCTGGACGCCTGGCTGGCTGGCGGTATTGTTCCAGCCGCTGGCAGCTCCACTGGTGGCGGTAGGATGTGGAGCATCAGGGCTCCGGGGGCGTGCAGCGCGGCGGGAGGGAGGGCCAGCTTACAAGGGAGGTGTTGAGGACAGGGTGTCGCCAATCTTTAAGGCCATACAAGATGGCAGCACAAGCAAGTATTCAACGTTCATGCGCGTAGACGCCAGCGAGCGGATGAGAAGGCGCGAGTGACGGTACACAGGATCGAAGCACGCATCCTGCCGGCCCGGCCCGGCCCGCAAGTAAGGCCTGCCCACGCTCGCACGCTACTGTTGCATGCTCACAAGTACGGATGAGGTCCTATAAGCCGCGACCTGAAGGATGCGATGGCCTTTCCATCGCTCCCGCCACCACCCGCTGCCTTATCTGGAGGGCTGGCATTGAAGCAGGGAGTGAAGACGTCGTCCAGAAGGATCTGCTGCCGAAGCCTCCGCCGACCCGTGGGTCTGGCGGCCACCACGCAGCGGAGGGACGACAGTTGGCGGCCCGCCGGCACACGCACCACCACCACCACCACCAGGTCAACCTCCGCCGCCGGCATGGGTGAGCCCTGATTCGCCGTCTCCGCAGCTGTCGCCATGCTGCCTCCGGCCACCTCCGGGCCACCTGTTGCTCGCGTGGAACCCACCCCTCCGCGAGGGGCACGGCGGCCAGGCGATCGCGGCCGGCAGGAGCGCACCGTCGCCAGTGAAAGTTGCACCACCGGCCATGGCGACCTCTAGCGCCTGCCGCAGCGCGCTCTCAACCCCCTCAATGTCCACCTGGCCGTCTGCGGTAGTATCGCTGCGGCTGCGTTCGGCGCTGCCTCCGCCATCGGGAATCAGGGACATATGACGCAGCGCGATGCGGCAGGACCCGCTGAGGTCGCCAATTCCGCCGCTGCCGCCATGGGCGCTTACCCCGTCACCTCCGGCGCCAGCATCTGCCCCGCTGACGCCTGTGGCCACCACGCCTCCGCCGGGGCGTCCGCAGCGCAGCGTCAGCAGCAGCTGCACGCAGCCGGGCACGCTCGCCGCTGAGAGGAGCTGCAGGGGTGATGGACAGCATTGGGCACCGCTCCTTCCGCCCGATCGTCCAGCATTTGGGCCAGCAGCGGAGGTAACTCGTCGCAAGCTTGCGGCTGCGGTGGACTGGACCAGGTCAGCTGCCTGCTCGAATGTGACGCCGCTGGGCAGCGGGGCCTTGAGGCTGACCAGCAGCGGGCGGCGGCGGGAACGGTAGATGGCGGGGGCGTCGGGCGAGTAGCGCGTGGCGGCTGACCCACCCGCCTCAGGGCCAGCGGCCGAGGCTTCTCCTGGACCGCCGTCACCAAGGGACTGAATTGCCACTCATCGCCGCATGTTGCACAGAAAGTTCCTGCGAGGGCTCCTGCATTGTGCCCTCCGCTGCTTTGGCCACCTCAAGGGAAGGCCCATGGGTCAGCGCCTTGCGCCAGGGGAACAGACCCCAGCCGGCACGAGCGGGTGAGGAGGCCGCTGAAAGCTCCTGAGCTCCTGAGCGGCCAGGGGCGGCGCTGCCAGGGGCGCACATCGCACCATGCAAGGGGTCTGGCGAGCGCCTGCCAGCCCGTGCGTCTCCGTCACCCGCGTTGCTGCTCTTGTACGAGCCGCTGGCATCGCGACCGCCGGCAGGAGCGGTAAGAAGCCACGTCGCCTGCGCTCTTGCCAGCTGCTGCTGCTGCTGCTGCTGCTGCTGCCGGTAGGCGCGGTACTCCGGCCAGCGTGACGTGACCTCCAGATGCCGTACGACCGCGTATGGCACCGCTACGGTCAGAAGGAGGTGCAGTACGACCTTCCAGGGCCGCAGGCCATTGCTGGCCGGAGCCCAACGAGTGGCCTCGCCGAGGGGCGACGCCTGCAGCCGGCGGCCGACAACGTACATCGCCACCTTGAGTGCAGCACAGAGGAGTGGTCCCACATTCATTGAACCGACGCAGCCATCTGCAATCATTGTGAGACCGACAGGATTAGAAGGACACAGTTAGTGCGAATGGCTGCCTGGAGGCACACGCCCACATGTTTGCGTGCAAATGTCTGCCTAAGCACGAAACAGGGCAAAACCGGGAAGGGCCAAACGGGCGTTTCACACGGTGGTTCCATCGGCGCTCACATTGCGCGGTTCATTTTATCACGAGTACGCAAGACTCTCACTCCTGCGCACCCCAGACACACCCGCAGCACCACGAGCGGCTTCCATGCGAAGTAGGCCACAACCGCCAGGCGCCGCGGCGCGTTGCCGTAGTGGCCAGAGGCACCGAGGGCCAGTAACCCCGTCGGCACGCAAAAGGCGGCGGCGATGGAACCCACAGCGGGGAAGAGGAGGGTGGCGGAAAACAGCCAGCTCCGTAGGCGCTCGTACAGGGGGCGGGATGCAAGGGCCAGGGCCAGCGTCTGTAACTGCACCACCACGAGGAACAGATTTGAGTAGTCTGCGAGGCGCAGTCGGAGCCGAGGGTCAACGGCTGCCCCCGTACGCAGTGTGTACAGCAGCCGGCGGGGGTACGGCTCGGCGCAGGGGAAGCCGGCCAGCACGGCGTCTGCGCGGCGGGCTGCGGGGTCGAGGAGGGGCAGCTGCGCCTGCAGCGCAGAGTGCGGGCCGCCGCCCGTCGGGACGCAGAGCGCGAGGAACATGAGCTGGGACGTGTAGGCTGGGAAAAGGGTCAGGATCTCCAACAGCAGAAGGACGATGTCAGTCCAGTAGCTGCGGCGCACGGACCACGCGGCGAAGGACAGCGGCCGCGGCGGCGAGCTGCCGGCCGTGGCCGCAGGTGTTGATGCCGCGACCCGCATATTGCTGACACTTATTGACCCCTCCTCTCAGGGTTGCAATGGGTGACCAGCCCCGCCCCGCCCGTAAGCACCCTTGACAGTTGTTCACTTGTTCGGTGCTAAGGTTTGCTATCTATGTGCGAATAGGGTTTGCTGATGTAGATCGCGAGGAGTAGGCACATAATGGCCGGGACACCAGGATTCCCCCGTCGTGCGGTTACCGCAATGTCCGACTCAGCCAACCGACTCTTGGCGCTGGGCTGCGTTGCCCTTATCTTTACACACATGTTCGCTATCTACTTGATTGCTGGTTAGACACCAGCTGTGATGCACGAAATCATTTTAGGGTTACGCCATGACCACGATAGGTGATTCACGCGCTTGACGTCACAAAACCAGCAGTGATATACAGTTATGATAAAGCGTGACCTGCCGCATGACCTGCCGCTTCTTGCCGGCGGCAGCGATGACCTCGGCACCTCAGGGGACGGCGGCGGCGGCGACCCGCGGGTCGAGCCCCTGTTGCCAGTGGACTCGCTGCCGCATCATGCAAGGCCAGTCGTCGTCGGCGGCGTGTCAGGCAGCTCAGGTGTAGCACCCCCAGCAGCATCCTGCCTGCTCCCTATGCGGCGCGCAGCAGCGGCAGAGCCTCTTGACTGGCCGCCCGTCTGCGAGTCAGAGGCGTATTTCAGCCAGGTGGACGACCATGAGCTCGGCGCCCGCACCAGTGTACGCTTTCAGCCCGCGGAAGGCGAGTCCCGGGCTGCATCGGTGCCGAAGTCACAGCTACCACCGGGGGTTGCGAATCGTCCGCGTGGCAGCGGGCCAGGAGACGCGCTGGTCGATGACGGGGCGGCCGGTTCGGGCTGCACCCTCAACGACCCCGCGTTCTACCGCTCGCGCCACACTCCGCTGCTGGTCAGCCTCAAGGTTCAGCCGCCCGGCGGCGAGGAGTCTGAACAGGTCGCGACCCAGATCCGGTCCGCTGCAGTCGCACCCACTGCCACCGCGGCGAGCGGCGGGCGCAGCGCCAGGAGTGGGTCCGGGCCATTGGAACTTCTCTCACCCGTATGCGTGGGCGGGTGCCCGCAGCTGCTGCTAACGCTGCGCTGCGGGCCCGCCGGCGGCGTGGGAACGGCTGGTGCCGCTGGAGCTGAAGCTGGTGGCGAGGATGACGAGATGGGCGAGGCAGGGCGCGGCGGGGGAGGGGAAATCACCCCAAACGGCCAGGGCGGTGCCCGTCGCATCGCGCTGCATCATCTGGCACTGGGATTTGGCGGCGACGACGGGACTGTTGCCGGCGGCGACGACGCCAGTACCACTGAGGGACACGTAGATACCGAGAAGGTAGAGAGCGCGCTGCGGCGGGTGCTGGGGGCTGCCATGGCTGGCGGTGCCGCCGAAGCGGCCGCTACCTGTGGCGGCGAGCTGCTGCCCATCGCCCTCGTCTGGCCGCCAGCCCTGCCGCGCGCGGAGGCGCGCCCGTCGGCGGGGGTCGTAAAAGAGCAGCCGGTTGCCGGGAGTGGCGCGGCGCCAGCTGCAGCGATGGCGGACCAGAGCTCGTCAGGACCCACAGCACAGGTGGTGCTGGCGGTGCGCGTGCCGGCGGTGCGCAGTGCATCTTCCCTGCGCTGCGTGGTGTCCGGGCCCCTGCTGTGCCTGTCGCGACTGCGCCAGCATGCCTACCTTGATGAAGTCTTCGATCCGTGCTTTGTGCCAAACACCTCGGACCAGTGCGGCGCGGAAGGATTCGCAGTTCTCAGGTGAGCGGCTTCGCTTCTTCAGTGCCCTTGTTCCGTTACAATTTGTTGTGCCACACCATTATGGCTGTAATCCTTTCCCTAACCCCCGACCATCTTGTGGGCACTTTCACCGGCTTGCTGATTCCCGTTGCGTCGGCGGTTACTCCTGCGTTAGCTGTCATACCAGACCGCCAACCACCAAGTTGCTCATCCGCAGATTTGCCCTCCCATCGGCTGCCCTACGCAACCCCGGAGCGCTGGTGCTGCACGTCCTGCCGCCCTCCATGGGGCTGGCTGATGCAGCGGCAACACCCGCCATCGACGTGGCGTCCATCTCCCGCGCAGCCGAGGAGCACCTTCAGCAGCAGCAGCAGTTGCCGGAGGCATCGGCGGCGACTGCGCCCCTGGCGTCGCTTCCGCTGCTGGTTCTGCCTTCCGCCGCGGCGCAGGAGGTCCGGCGGCTGCATGAGGAGGTGCTCGGCGCGGAAGCCGTAGCCTGCCTGGACGGGCTGCTGTCCAGGCAGGCGGGAGGAGGGGGACAGGAACGGCAGGCCCTTCTTCTGGCGGCAGCGGGGACAGATATGATAACGAGCGGTCTCCACGACGTGGCGTACGACATGGGCTGCCTGCTCAGCATGCCGCCGTACAGCATGAATATGCCGGCGGGGGCTGAGGCGGCCACGAAGGGCTACCCGACGGCGCCGCCGCAACAGCCCCGCGTGGACCTGCGGCTCTTCGACGGCCTGCTGCGGTTACTCGCATCCTGCCACATGGCCGCTTGCCTGGAGGAGGCACTGCGGGCCCGGGGGGCGTGCGGCGGAGAGTGCCCACTGGAGCTCGTGACGTATGCCTTCGGCGGAGGAGCGGACTACGACAGCACCGCCACGGAGGCGGGCGGTGGGGTGCTACCTCCAAACCTTGAGGCGGAAGTCTTTGATGGAGGGACGCGCGTTGGTAGCACCGGCGCTAGTGCTTCAAGCAGTCCGAAGGCCTCTAGCGCCGGCGAGGGTTCCTGCCAAAAGCGCATGTCAACACGGAAAGACGTCGCCGCTGAGATCTACGACACAAGCAGCGGCCCCGGTGGCTCCCAGACTGCCGCGAGTCTGCCTGGCAGCGACCCCCTTGCTTCGCTTCCGCCTCCGGGTCCGGCCTGGTGGTTGCGGGCGCTGCTTCGGGGCTTCCAGCCGCCGGCGCTGGAGGCCGCCTACCAAGCCTTCAAGGCGGCGCAGCTCGTATATTTTGACTTCATGGCGCTGCTCCTCCTGGCGGCGATTCGTACCTCTCCCATGTACCGCACGTACGAGTCTGACTTGGAGCTACTGGGGTCGATGGCGGCCGCTGGTACCACTGAGCCGGCAGCGCCGGCGCCGCGGTGGCTACAGATTGCGTCCCAGGGCCTCTTCCTGGCGGTGATCATGCTGGTGCTGGGCCTGACGCTGCTCACGCCGCTGCACCGCACGTAAGTCGCGACAAGGATCGTATGCGTATGTGATAAGGGACCCGAGGGCAACAGTTGGCGGGGCAGTCCGGCTTCGCGTAATTGGACTACTGTTACTCGGTGAATGCTTTGTGCGGGAGCTCCAAGCATTCACCAATTACGTAGCAGCACGTTTGCGGCGTGGCGCCTTGTTATGAAGCCCTACCATGGAGCTGGGGCAGCCGTGTTGCTTAGTGGGTCGCTGGCCCACAGCCGTGCACATTGTCGCATACGGCCAGTGCAAGCCCTGCCTCTGCACCGCCCCTCCTGACGACCCGCAGGCGCCGCAACTTCCTGCTACAGCTTTGTGGGTGGCTGGACTCGGTTGTACACCTGGTCATGCACCTGCCCCTGCCCCTGGTCGGCGGCACGCTGCTGCCGATGCCGGACGTCTGGACGCTGGCTTCCCGCGAACGGGCCCTGCACTGGATCATCTTCTGCTTTTGGGAGCCGGCGCTTCTGCAGGCAGGTGGCGTGGGGCTAACCTCTGGCAGAGCATCCGCAAACGATAGCCTAGGAGATGAACTTGCATCGCGTATCACGCTTAACTTGTTCAGAGCAAGACCAGCGCGTACCAATGCTTCGGCTGGGGTCTTGAAGTCGTGCGTGCTGCACCCTAGCTGCACGCTTCATTTTATTGGGCAACGTCGATCCAGTCGGTTAAGGCCGCCTTTGGTCATGTCCCGGAAATAAGTGAAGGCAGCCGTTGCTAACGTGTGGCTGATGGCTTAGTTTGAACACCACGTGACGTGAACCGTCCCTGCCGCACAGCTTTCGCCCTACCTGCAAGCGCGCGTCATGCTGGTCGGCCTGCTGCCCATGATGCTCTACAGCCGACACTGCGCCCGAGGCCGCTGGCCGCCTGCTCTGCTGTTCACCGCCGTCTTCGCCGCCGGCACGATGGCGGTATCGGCTGCCACCGACCTCCACATGCGCCGCCGCTTCCTGCGACAGCGGCGGGGCGCCTTGGACACCGCGCCCCGCTGGGTCGCTCAGGATGACCCGCCGGGCGGTGCCGGCGTTAGCGTCGGCATGCGTCTTGCCGCTGCCAAAGGTGGAGGCCACTGCCCCACGGTTCCCAAGCACTACTGAGGGCCGGGGCGGTTGTGAGTGAGTACAAGAAGGGCCTTGATGCTTCGACACCGTTGGCGCCGAAGCTGCTACATTCTCGAGCGAGGATGTGTGGACGGATGCGAATGCGTCGCTAGTGTCTGCAGCTCTTGTACGGCAGTGCTCTTAACAGCCCCCCTTCTGGTACTTGAGTTGTCCTCTAGTGCATGCAACCCCCACGCCGGGTACACCGCTAAGTTGCCATCGTCTGCGCTCCTTGTTGGCAGGCGTATGACTGATGCCCATAGCCGCGTTCGCATGACACTCAGACTGGAGTTTTAGACATTTGAGTTCCATGGCTGTGGCATCCTTGTCCCTGACGGAGAAGGTGAGGGCCATCTGAGCCCCGGGTAGTCCTGCACAGCCCAGTCGCACTACCGCAGCGGCGCCCTCGGTTTCTGCCATGAACATGGCCAGCATGCTACCTAATGAGCGACATGCACCAAACGCTAGCAACTAAGCGCCCAGCCGAATACGTGGCAGAAAGGAAGTCGGGGGGGCTAATACCCGTGGCGTCCATGGAAGCCGCCATGGGTTGGCGTATCTGGTAGCATTGGCGTCGCACACGACACTCGTATCGGCGACGAAGGCAACATTAATGTCGAGGAGGTGGTGAGGAGCGCGCTGCGGCAGTAGGCGCTATGCGCCAAATGCCGGCTGGCACTGCCTATGCGGGCGGGCGGTTGCCTGTGTGGCTGATCTCGTGTAATCCTTGCCATGCGCGGGCATCTATCTGGCTTACAGCTATGCGTCGCCACTGCTGTCTTCCACATTAGGAGCCCACAGCGTACCGTAAAGGTGTGGCGGCTACTGCCAGTCTTGTACAGCCAACCGAGTTAGAAGAAGATATTATTACGGCAGCTCCGCTTCCTGTTTATCCCCTCCCAACCCCACAACCGTCTTCCCACCTGCAAGGCGCTCACTTGTCACGCCGGGTGGTCCGATGCCCATGATGTCGCTCATTCGACACCACGCCCGAGGCCGCTTGCTGCCCGCACTGCTGCTTGGCGCCGCCTTGGATGCGAGCACGGCGGCAGTATAAGCCGCCACCTGCCTACGCATGTGCCGCTGCTTACTTCTCAAAAGGCGTCGCGCTTTGGCCACGGCGCGCCACGGGGCCTCCAAAGGCGATCCGCCTGGCGACCAGGGCGCCAGGTTTGGCAGCGGCCCCGCTGCTGCCAAGGGTGGCTGCGGCCGAGGGATGGCAGTAGCAAGACAGGGAACTGCTGACGCGATTGGTTTGCGGTCGCCAAATACGCGGAATGCAAGGAGGGGGGACCCCGGTGCCGAATCAAATTACTGGCCGCGGGCATTGAGGATGGGCGGAGAGGAATATCAAGCTCACCTGCGATTGATGCGTAACGGAGGTAACGGCAATAGCGGCGCTCCGCAGCAATCTTACACCGCTGCCGCCGGCGCCAGGTTACGGGTCAAGCCACTCCCGAGCTGGCCGGCCGATGGGGCAACTACCGAGGCCCGATGCTGTGTGCCGCTAGTTAATCTTGGCCAGCATGTCTGCGCCACGGGTTGTGCGCTCCCAGCAGCCGCATTGCTCCCTGGTGTGTGGCCCGCTGCTGCAGCTGAGCTCCCCGGCGGGCCTCTAGTGGGGGCCGCCGTCATGTGCAGCCCACGAAGACGTCTGCTGCTGATCAGCGTTACGGTCTCAGTGCCCACCGGCGCCAGATTCCATCCCGCAACCCTGCGGATAATTTCCGCTGCCGCCACAACTGTTCTGCCACCTCCGCTGCCCTCGACTGCCAACGAGCACGACAAGGGTACTGCAGCCCTATCAGGCGTTAGGAGCAGCGCCCGCAGAGCTGATGAGCCCTTGGAACTCGTTTTAGCGGTGCTACGTGCATGGCTGTGTGCATTTGCTGCTGCTAGGCTGCGGGATGTGTAGTTGCGGCCACAGCAGTGGAAGCACCGAAGAAAGCTGTCATGACGGGAGATGGCTGCGAACGGCGCCGCACCAGCTGTCGCTCAGCGGCGCGACTGGCGATGGTGAGGCCGTCGGCAGCAGTAGGAGTGACGGTGCCCGTTGCGACGAGAGTGATTGCGGTGCTGCGGGGCACGATGACGTTTGCGCTCACTTCAACATGTCGTGACAGCGCGGGCCTGGGGCCATCACCGCCACCAGCTGCCGGAACCAAGTCCAACCATGGACAGCTGGAACCATTGACTGACCAGAAACCTGAACCAGCACTAGTAACTTTCACCAGCATTAGCCAACGCAGCTGTATATGATCCTCGAGGTAGAACGCTGATGTGCAGGCTACAACACGCTTAACAATCCCCGTGGCATCGAAAGGTTTTGCTCCGTGGGTCGCCCAGCTTGCATGCGTACCGTCAACTGCATGATAAGGTGCTGCACGTGGAGGCCGTGGCCTTTCTGGTAGGGCTGAGTGAGGACGACATGTCCATAGGATTTCCTGACGGCAAATGTCGAATCGAGCGGGGTCCATGGCGTACGTTGGGCATACATGTGCAACCGATACACCACGCAAACAATGCTGCACCATCGGGGGCCGAGGAAACGGCGGAGCAACCGCCGATATCACCACCTCTGTCTCAAATGGGCCTATCCACAGCGCTTTGACGGCCTGCTGGGTCTGATCGCGCTTTGCAATCCGCGGCACGGGGCGCGTGCCTGGATAAGGTGCTCCGGGCCCGAGAGGCGTGTGGCGGAGTACTTCTGGTGGACCGGGAGGCGGCGGATGCCAGTGGAGGAAGCTTTGGCATGCAGTCCTGCTTTCCGGCATGAGATTACAAACCTTTTAGCGGAAGCGCCTGCCGCCAGCCACGGTTTTGGCTTAAGACTTTCAGTCTACGTCGGGCGTAATTACTGATTTGCATGCCCGCCGCTAGGCGTTTCGGATGCAGGCTGGGCTCATGCGAGTCTGGTAACCGCAGGCCGCCCATGAGCGGAGCTGGTGATGCCGCCGAGAACACGCCGAGAACATGCTCCCCTGGATCACGGTGACACGCTGGAAAGGTTGACCCTCCGAGACGGGAGGGCCCGTCTGCTTGCACTCCTTGCCTTACCTTGTGCCAACCCATCCTACTTGTAACGTTGCGCCTTCGAGTGTGCATGTCCGTCGAGGTGGGCTCCTTCCCTTACAGCTTTTCGGCTTCGACAGAACACCACACTTCTTCGCTTCATGAAGGGTTACACGAATAGCAGTTGATAACGCGCTGCATGCCAGGCTTGGCCGCCCCGCATAGGGTCGGGCGGCAAAGAGATAAACGCATGCGCCTCAGCGTGATGAGCAGCGAACAAGCACGCACAACCAACGTCGTCCAACTTCCCGCGCAACCTGGGTCCGTCTGTACTCAACTGTACCGCAACGCGCGCACTGCGCGCGGTTCGCGCAGCCCTCTGCCCTCACGACAACGGCCACAAACGGAAACCAGAGCGCAACCGCCTGGGCTGTTGTCATCAAACATCAACGGCGCTGTCGGCGCTGGCGGGGGGCAGGGTTAACACAGGTAACCTCACAACCTATCCTGACTCAACAGATAGACCAGGCAGGGTGCGGACATCTTCATCAGTCGTGACAACGGATGTAATAAACTAACAATTGGAAGAAACGACGTACTGCGTTTCCAACTTTTCATGGATGCATGTCAACTGCGTGTGCGGCAAGTGTACGAAGGGATGGAGCAGGGGCGTGGCAGCTATCCCTCCATCGACGCCATTGCCGAACGCGCTCTGCGACAACAGATCTCATCGCCTGTACGAGCAAATTAAGCACGCACTCCCATGTACGACGCTTGTGACACTCACTATAACTCACTCGCACAAGCATCAAGGCCGGAGCATGCACAGTGTGGCTCAATAACGCGCATGCCAAGTGTCACAAACAATTCTGGTCGTATTTCCATTGCTCTGCGATCGACCGCCCGCCATAGAAGGGCTCTTGACCCCTGCTTGGAAGGGGCTCTATTGCTGCTGATGTGGACTCAAAGACCAGGCACGTGCAAGCATTGCGAGGCATCTAGTAACCATATGCACTTCTTGTTTTGTGTACATTTCAGGGGTGGTGCCAACCCAACCGACAACATAACTGGTCAGCGCGCTTTTCAGCAATAGAATCTAGCCCCTGTACAATCACAACTCAACAAGCACCGATCCTGCTCTGAGTGACGGTGTAGATACTCAGCAGGATCCACGCTTCACGCAGCTAGACGCATTATCCTTTCGCGTGCGCCGGCTTCAACATGCGACTCCTTTACCTTACTCCGTGCATGCAGTCTTTCGTGCCTATCGACTCCTCATACTGCGGCCGCCCCCAACGCTCAGAAACTCTCCACCTCGACGTCTGCGCCGCCGGACTTGGCAGCAGAGGCGGCGCTGCTGACGCTGCTGCTGAAACCCTCCTCACCGGGCGGCTCGCCGCCAGCACCCCAGCAGTGGGTCTCATCCGATGCGTCACGCCGCTGGCCTCGCAGGAAGCGGAGGCGCATGCGGAGGTCGGTGGAGGCTGAAATGGTCATCGAGACGGTTGTGAGGCCGGCAGCGAACAGCAGCCCAGGCAGCCAGGAGCCTTGGGCGTCATGTCGACTGAGGAGCATCATGGGCACCAGGCCGAACGCCGTGACCCGCGCTTGCAGGTAGGGCGACAACTGCGTGCGAATTTTTTCGGGCATACATTATAGGGCAGGGAGGAAGGGCTTTAGGGCCTCCAAGACTCAAAGAGGGTGAGATACTCGCAACCTTCCGTACTTCACCCAAGTTGCACCGTATAATAAGCACCGCCAGAACCAACCGAAGACCCGCGCCAAGCCTTATTTTAGAACCAGAGTCAGGCGGCGTTGGGCAAACATAACACCACATCGGCCGTGGCCAATCCCAGGCTCCCTGCCTCAGCGTCCTGTACCCTCACGGCGAAGCACTTGCCTGCATCATTGCCGGCTCCAATAAGCATAAGATGGTCCAGTGCAGCAGCGACCAGCGCCGGCAGGGGAGCGTCCAGGCCTCCGGTACAGGCAGCAGCGGGCTGCCGAACGCCGGCAGCGGCAGCAGCATGAGCATGCACACCGCCGAGTCCAGACACCTACGGAGTTGCAGCAGCCAGTTCCGGTGCCTGTGCAGGGGTGGTGCAGGGGTGGTGCAGGAACGGTGGGTCCATAGTTGTGATGACATACGGCGACCAAGCGTTCATGTGTGTATGCTGAAGGCCCCGTTTCACCCATCCCTCGGCAGTTCTCCTGATACACGTGTACACCCCACGCGGTCGTCCGTTTTTTTGAGCGGCATGCAGACAGACGGCTTGTGTCAGTGTGAGCAGTGGCATCAGCGAGCAGTTGCAAGCAAAAGGCAACAGAGGATGACGCGCTATCTATGCCACTCGCGTCCCATTGGTCGTGTACTCACGAGGAGTGAAGCGACGTGGCAAACGAAAGCACCAGCACCAGAAGGGTCGTCGCCAGGAACAGGCACGGGGGTGCCGTCTGCAGCCGCCTCGGCGCTTGCTCGGCTTCCGGTGCAGTGCCTGACGGCGCTGTGCCAGACCCGGACACTGCAATCTGATACACCGTCGCGGCCAACACCCCAGCGCCCACCAGGAGTGTCACGCGGTCCAGCCCCACGAGCTGGGCCGCTTTGAAGTCCTGGTAGGCGGCCTCCAGCGCCGGCGGCTGGAAGCCCCGAAAGAGCGCCCGCAGCCACCAGGCCGGGCCTGGAGGCGGCCGCCCGGTGGCCATCATGGCAGGCGGCGGCGGAGATAGCATTTCGTGATCCGGCGCTGTTTGGGGGCCTTCAGAGCCACCGGAGCCCGTGCCAACGGCTTGACTGGCGCCGCCTTCGGTTGCGACATCGACCTCCTTACTCGTGAGGCGGCGCTGCACACTGGTATCCGCCGCCGGCTCGGTTGCAGCTCCAGCGGCGGCGCCGCCGTGGCCCGGCTCTCCGCCTCCGTCGTAGGGCACCAGCTCCGGCGGGCACTCTCCGCCGCCCGCCTCCACGGCCCGTAGCAACTCCCCCACGCACGCGTCCATACCGCGGACTGCTAACAGCCGCAGCAGGCCGCCCATGACCCGCGAATCCTCGTCTGACAGTACTGGTTGGGCCTCGACCGTGCGCTCTATTATTAGCCCTGCCGGCGCACTGTGCGGCGTGCTGAGCAGGGTACCCAGGTCGTACGCCATGTCGTAGAGCCCACTGGACGCCACATCTGCGGCGGCTGCCGCAAGAAGGGCTTGTTGTGCCTCTCCACCTCCTCCTCCCGCCTGCTGGGACAGCAGCCCGTCCAGGCAGGCTACGGCCTCCGCGCCCAGTACCTCCTCGTGCAGCCGCTGGACCTCCTTCGCAGCGGCGGGAGGCAGAAGGAGCAGCGGAAGCGACGCCAGGGGCGCCGCCGTCGCCCACGCGGGCGGCAGCGCGCTGCCAGCGACGGGCGGCTCCATAGAGGACCGTAGGACGTGCAGCATCAGGGTTCCGGGGGCGCGCAAGGCGGTGGGCGGGAGGGCAGCCTGCGGACCAGGGAGTTGACCAGGGAGTTCGGACTGATGTAGCTGGGATGCGTGGCGCGTGTGCGCGAGCACAACCTCCCCCAAGGCGCAAGACCTAGCCAGCGCCTTGTACAGCATCAAACGCAGCAGTTTTAAGCTGCAGTGAACATGTTTGGCCCAAGAGCATTTAGGGACGACGGAAGTTGGTTCCAGAACCGACAGCCAGGTTCCGGTGGGCTGTGCACCAAGGCCACCCTTGAGCAGGCTTGTATGCCCATGCAGCTTGCCAGAACGGTACATTGTACCCACAGGAGCTCCAGTATGCTGCGCAATCCGACTTGCGTTTTCCGCCCCTTGCCGACTGTTTTTAGGATCAGTCGTAGGACCTCAAGAGCCTCCATGTCACATCTCGTTCAACAACCTGCTCCCTGTCCACGCACCTTGTCCATGCACATGCACGCCCGACCACGCCCTACGTTGCAAATAAACCCGCTGAGCCACGCCCGCGCGCCCTGCCGCCCCAAACCTTCATCACTCTCAGGACACCACATCGCGGTGCCACGCACCTGAAGTTTTCGAAGGGCGCCTCCTGGCCTTCTTCCGAGCTTAGAATGGTCATCCTCCCTCCCGCAGGCCCCTCATCCGGAGTGATGGCGTTGTCCAGGACGACGCGCTCCCGCCGCTGCTGCCGCTGCCGTGCCTCGCCCACAGGCCCGGTCACCACACAGCGCACTGTACGCTCGGCGTGCGGAAGTCTCACCCGCAGGCAAACCACCACCACGGCGCCCTCCTCTGCCGCAGATGGACCCTTAGCCGTGGCCGCCTCCACCGCCGGCGCCGGCATGCTGACACCCCGGCTTGCGGCCGCTTCCGTGGACGGGAGCGGCACTGCCGGTGGCCAGAGTAGGGCACATTGCTGCGGATTGCTGGGGAGCCCGCCGACTCCCGCGGCGGCGGTGGCGGTGGCAGTGGCAGTGGCCGGTGCCTGCACAGCGGCCGTCTGGAGAACCTGCCGCAGCGCGTGACCCACGGCATCCACGAACGGCTCCGAGTCGCTGTCGCCGCCACCGCCCGTGACGTCGCCGCCACCGCCCGTGACGTCGCCGCCACCGCCCGTGACGTCGCCGCCACCGCCCGTGACGGTCGCCGCCACCGCCCGT
>LSYV01000014.1:1669788-1684850 GCA_001584585.1 Gonium pectorale
ACCGCCCGTGACGTCGCCGTGCGACACGTGGTGCAGAGCGGCTTGGGGAGGCACCTCTCCCTCCCGGCGGCCCTCCCGGCCGCCGCTGCTGCCGTCGGCACCACCGCCCGGCTCAAACCGCAGTGTCAGCAACAGCTGAACGCAGCCACGCACGCAAGCCAACGAGAACATCTCCAAGGGCCCGGCGCGTGTGTGACCAGCGCCCTCACCGGCTGTGGTTGGTTCGGGTGTGGGGGTCACCGCCGGCTGCCGATTGCCGGTACCACTGCCGGCAGCAGCGTAGCCGGCGATGTCGACTGCAGCGCCGGTGCCATCGGCGCCGATGTCGGGGGCGGCTTCGGCATTGATCTGCCGGATGGTTGCAGTGGCGGCGGACTGAATCTGCGGAGCGGCCTCTTCGAATCCCAAGCCGCCGGTATGCCGGACCTTGAGGCTGACCACTAATAACGGGCGTCGGCGCGAGCGGTACAGAGCGGGTATGCCCCCGCCGCCGCACACTGCAGCCCCCGCCCCGGACCTCGGGGGTGACCTTCGTGCCGGCGCTGGCTGCAGCTGGGGCCCCGCTAGCGGGTGCTCCACCGCGACGGTGCCCGCCCGTGCGGAAGGCGGCTCGGCTGCTGAGGCGCTGCTTCCCTTCAACGCCTTCTCTGAGGATTCGCCGCCGCCGGCAGCGGCGCCGCCGCGAGACGGCGATCCCGAGGAGACCGCCAGCTGTCGCAGGTAAGAGCGGTACTCCAGAAGGAGCGCGGTGACCTCCCAGCGCCGTACGACAACGTACGGTAGTACGGCAACCAGCACGAAGCGCAGTGCTGCCCCCCATGGCCGCAAGCCTTGGATCGCAGCGGCTCCGTCGGCAGCCTTGCCGTGAGGCGGCAGTGGCAGTCTACGGATTACCGCTTGCGCAAGGACTTCCATCGCGAACCAAAGGATTGGTCCCACACACAGTTGAGCGGAAGCTCGCAACTGAAAGGCGGAGGTAGGAGGGAAGCAAGGGGCGGGATTCACGGCAAAGCCGCACACCTCCGACACTCTCTTGGTTAATCTGCAAGAAAGGCGGGCCAGCCTCAACGTGACGCGTGCACTCGCAATGAATTCTTGGAACCGCGCCGCAACAATGCAAACGGTGGTAATCACTGACGCGCCGCCAACCGTACATACCGTACATACGAGGGCCGTACATACTCGCAGGGCGACGGTCGACTTCTGAAAGAAGGTGGCCGCTTTCGTGAGGCGCAGCCGCATGTTGATCAAATACCACGTGCCGCCGAGCCCCAGGGGCAGTATCGTAGAAGTGAGTAGGCAGCTCCGCAAAAGCTCGTAGATTGGCCGGGAGGCCAGGGCCAGGGGCAGCAGCTGCACTAGCGAGTGGCCACAGCTCGCATAGTCCGCGGAGGCAGCCGGAGCCGGGGATCCAGCGCAGTGCCGGTTTTGAGCGTGTAATGCAGCTGGCGGGGATAAAGCGCGGCGCAGGCGAAGAGGCGTCTGAGCGGCAGGCTGCGGGGTCGAGGAGGGGCAGCTCCGCCTGCAGCGCAGAGTGCGGGCCGCCGCCCGTCGGGATGCTGACCGTGCGCTGCAGAAGTCGGGACGGTCACGCTGAGAAAATCAGGACGAGCTCCAGAAAGCTCAGGAGAAGCGTCACGTCCGTTCTGCAGCTGCCGTGCGCTGGCTGCGACTAATATCCTTGCCCTTTGGGTGCAAGGTTCAATTGGCAGAAGTTTGCGACGCGTCCTGACGTTGTGTGTCGCACTCGTTGATACCCGCATTGCCATGCACGGTTGAACGGCGAGTGGGACAAGCTTCGCGACCCTTCTACGCGGACCTTCCAAACATTTCCGCATACATTAAGTTGCGTCTGGGAGGCTAACATTATGGCGAAGCTCCTCAACTACTCTCTTCATACAAGCATAGCATCGCAACTTGGACTAAGTTGAAGGTGGTGACGAAGAGTTGTATAAAAGCGATCGCCCGACCCGTGGGTCGTGCTAGTTGGTTACGACGGCAGAGTGCCACAGGCTCCTTCAGCAAGTCAGGCCCAGCCTTACTTGCTGAACACGTTTGTGCCAGTGAAATGTAATAGCGGGAAGCGAACAGGCAGGCAGCGACATGACCGCACACACGTGGTCCGCACGCGACCAGGGAATGGATGCACGGGGAGGGAAGGGTGTCAGGCAGCAACGGTGTATGACAAGGAAATCTGTATGTTCACAGACGCACAGATCGCTTTCAATATGATGTAGGCATGTGGCGATATCGGCGCTGCCAATCCCCGCACGCACTTGCGCTAGCGGCAAGCCACTCGACGCGTCTCGACGCATGGTGAGCCACCCGGCCGCCAGAGGCGAGCTGCCCGGCGCAGTGGGCGCAGCAACATTTGCGGCAGCAGCGGTGCAAAGCATTGCGGCAAGGTGCCGACGCAGGAAAATACACACCCGAGGGCTGAGAGCTCGGTTGTGAGGAGCCGACGAAGTTGGGGTTGAAACTGGAAGCACGGTCTTAGTTTGCTGGATTCTGGATTCTGGATTCGAAATGCGAAGCAGTGCAACCGAGCACGTGAGTGGGCACGAAGCTTGGCCACGGTGCGTGCGGCCGGTCGCCTGGTGATTTCACCGACCCCGGGGTCGGGGCGTCACGCTACGGAGCAAGAGGACAGAGCCGGAGGCCAGGCACAGTGTTTCACGTTGGCCCCGAGCCCCCGACAAGTCATTGCGGCGTCAACCTAGGGAGTGTACCGCTATATAGCCATCCAAGTCGCAGGTCGCCTGCCTGTCAGGGATAGTGCGTGCTGTGTGGGCGTGCAAACGGTGTAATGCATCTGGTCTTTCCATTGCAGAATTCAAGGTACACAGTCATGACCAAGCGCACGACCCAGCATGAAACGGACGGCATCACAATGTATGCAGTGACTCGTGGTGCCCTACACCTCCATGGCAGCACAGGGTCATCGTAATTTATGTGATGCACCGCACCGTATTCATGAATCTACCGCACACCTTGAGGTCCGGACTCCTGCTGCTGTAGCGCGGTCAACAATGGTTCGGTACGTACGTTGCTATGATGTGTACAGCTACCAGCAGAAGCTAAATGTTCAGGGCCCGCCCTGCACCAGTATTCACATGTCACAACGGCCGCGCTTGTCGCACCTGCAGGATGCCCAACGGCAGGCTACGCAGAAGATCGCCCTTCTACCTTACTTCCGACAATGCACACACGGTCAACGGGCAGCGGGAGCTGAAGGCGCTGACGCCAGGGGAGTAAGGTAGCACAAACGCCGTACGACGCATACGTACGCACAGCAATAAAAAGAAAGGCATGGATGTCGTACCCATTACAATATCATAACTGGTCTCAGGAGCATTTCCATTTCCATGACGCGCTGCGGCTCCAGTTAAGGCGCGTACTTGACATACATGTGCTCCCAGCTGCATGAGCTTGCAATGCACGCAGTATGGCCCGGTCTGCGTCCGCCTGTGATCGTACCTTCATTCCAATCTCTGCAAAGCATCCCAGTAAACAACCCTCCGTGAACCTCTCCAGCCGTTAGAGATGGCAGTTACGAGAGGAACTTTGGCGGCTTGCCGTAGTAATGACCGTCGCCGCCGCCGCTAGCAGAGGCAGCGCTGCCGCCGGCGCCATCAGACGCATCCCCTGCAGCCGCTAGGTGGCGCACCGCACCCAGCTCGCCTCGCCGCATGCGCCGGAAGCGGCGGCGCAGGCGCAGGTCACTGGCAGCTGAAACCGCTATCGTGCCGGCGATGAAGGCGGCCGCGAATAGCAGCACGGACGGCCAGTGGCCTCGTACGTAATGGCGGCAGAGAAAGGACACGGGCACCAAGGTGACCAGCGTGACGCGCGCTTGCAGGTAGGGTGACAGCTGCAGGGTTGTGGGACAGTGGGAGGGTGCCAACGGGCAAGGCACACGGGTTGTGTGCGCTTCGTGCTCCACGCTGTCAGCACTCGCGCTAGTGACAATCACTTCGTCCGGTGTAAGCAGCGGCGGACGACGGGCTGACAACACCGCGCAGCTGCCACAGACGTGCCGCGAAGCTGTCAAGCAATCTGAAAAGACCCCTGCAGCCCGCACGTATGATAGCATGGAGGCCCTAATGGTGGGTTACGACAATACGACAGCGGCATCCTCCACGAGCCACGCGGCGCCCACCTGGAACATCGCCGGCTCCCACACGCAGAAGATGACCCAGTACAGCAACGGCCGCCGGCGGAAAACAAGTGTCCAGGTTACCGGCACCGCCAGCAGCGGGCCGCCGAGTGGGGGCAGCGGCATCAGCATTAGGAGGTACACCGCCGAGTCCAGCCACCCACGGAGCTGCAGCAGCAGGTTGCGGCGCCTGCGGGCCGTCAAGGGAGCACGGAGGGAAACGCACGGAATGGATGGGAAAAGCGACGGGGCCCTTTGGGGTCAGGTTGTTCGCAGACCCGTTGGCGTGGAGATGGGTGCGCGATACGCGATACGGGTCACAGGGCACAGTGAAAGCTGCGCCCGGCGCGCGTCAAAGGAAATGCATGGTTGTGAAGCGCAGGAAGCTCCCGGCCCGTGACTTACGTGCGGTGCAGCCGGGTGAGCGACAGCACCGCGACACTCAGGCCGCGCGCACAGCACATTAATGTCCCGTCCGTCGCACATGCCGTCCCCTGCTATACAAGCCAGACAGCCAGCAGCAGCCAGCCATTCAGCCCATCACGCCAACAAACAAAGGATGACACGTGTATGCCATAGCTAGCCCGCCGCGCGCATGATGAATCCCAAACCCTGGGCGCCACTCACGTGCGGTGCAGCGGGGTGAGCGACAGTGCGAGCAGAAGCAGGATCGCCGCCAGGAAGAGATCCTGAGAGGCCATCTGCAGCCGCCACGGCGCCGGCGGCTCCGCGGCCACCGCCGCCAGCGGCGGCGTCTGCGGCAGCGCGTCGATCTCGTGCGCACGGCGAACGATCACGGCTCGCATTCCGGCATTCAGCAGCAGCGCCATGCGATCCAGCCCCACAAGCTGGTCCGCCTTGAAGTCCTGGTAGGCGGCCTCCAGCGCCGGCGGCTGGAAGCCTCGAAGCAGCGCCCGCAGCCACCAGGCCGGACCCGGATGCAGCGGAGTCGAGGCAAGGGCGTCGCCGCCAGCCAGACCAGAGGGCCAGGAGGACTCACGTGGGGGAGGAGCGAGCGTGTCGCGACCCAGAGTGGTCCGTGACCTCCCGGGGCCACCGCTTTCGCTGCCAGCGCAAGGTGGGGCATCTATCCCCCCTTCGCAGGCGAGGCGGCGCTGGGCTGCATCGCCGACCTTGCCGGGGCCCTCGCCGGCGAAGGAGGCCTCCGCGGTCCCGGCCGACGACACCATGACCTCGTCTGGCAGAACGACACCAGCGGTGCAATCTCCCATGCCTTCGCCACTGGCGTAAGCCTGCAGGCCCGCCGAAGGGCGCACTCCGCCGCACGCCTCCAGGGCCCGCACCGCCTCCCCCAGGCACACGTCCATGCTCCGGGATGCGAACAGCCGCAGCAGGCCGTCAAAGACCCGCGGTTCCATGCGGGGGTGTGGTGGCGGTGTCGGTGGGCGCTCCTTCGTGCGCTCTTCGGGCCCCGCCGGCGCACCACAGCTGAACGGCGGCACGCCGAGCAGGCTGCCCATGTCGTACGCCACGTCATGGAGGCCGCTTGTCACCACATCCGCGGCGGCTGCCGCCAGCACGAGGGCCTGCCGATCCTGTCCTCCCGCCTGCTGGTACAGCAGCCCGTCCAGGCAGGCTACGGCCTCCGCGGCCAGCACCTCCTCGTGCAGCCACCGGATCTCTTGCGCAGCGGCGGGAGGCAGAACCAGCAGCGGAAGCGACGCCAAGGGCGCCGCCGTCGCTGAGGCCGACGGCAGCGCACCAGCAGCTACGGGTGACTCCCCGCGAGGTGGCAGGACATGCAGAACCAGAGCCCCAGGGGTGCGTCGAGCAGCGGGCGGGAGGGGCAGCCTGCAAGGAAGGTTGCGGTTGAACAATCACACGCAAGCACCGCTGCATGACGGGGAAAGCATGTGAGCATGTAAGCGTGAATTTAGAGGCAAAACGTGTGGAGGCCGTCCGTTTATTGCAAAGATGGGCCTTAGTCAGTTTAGTGCGGCTTCGCATGTTCGTCGCAGCCCAATGGAGGCCGTCCGTTTATTGCAAAGAAGGGCTTTACTGCGGCTTCGCATGTTCGTCGCAGCGTGAGCTACCGGTAAGTACTGCAATGCGGGCACCCAGGCATCCCAGTGTAAACGTCGAGTCGCAGAGAAAGTCGATAAAGCCAGCAAAGACATGCCGACCTGAGTGCGACGGCCTCTCCTCCGCTCCGGCCAGCTGCATGGTCTGGATTGCACGACATGAAGCAGGGATTGAAGACGTCATCCAGAAAGACCTGCTGCCGAAGCCCCCACTGACCCGTGGGTCCGGCGGCCACCACACAGCGGAGCAAAACCAGCTGGCGGCCCGCCGGCACGCGCACCACCACCAGGGCCACCTCCGCCGCCGGTGCTGCCTCCGCGCTGCGGCCAGTCGTCCGCTGCGCTTGTGTGTCGCCCGCGGACGCGTCTACCGCTGCAAGGGGCACGGCCGGCGGCCAGACAAGCGCGGCTTCCACATGGCCACTCATAAGCCCGCCCCCGCCGGCGTCCGCATCGGAGGCACAGCCCGCCGTGACAGCCTGCAGCGCCTGCCGCAGCGCACCCTCCACCACTTCCAGGCCGATGCCGCTGCTGTCACCATGGCCGCCACAGTCGCCAATGGAGGGCGCGGTAGCAGCACCATGGCCGCCGGCGCTGCCGGCTGGAGTCCCATCCACATCCAGGTGATGCAGGCAGATGCTGGCACCACCGTTGCCGCCTCTGGCGCCGACCCCGCCGCCTCTGCAGCCAGCCTCCGCTCCGTTGGCAGCTGCGGCGTTACCGCCACCGATGGGGCCCCCGCAGCGGAGTGTGACCAGCAGGTGCACACAGCCTGGTACGCACACCGTTGAGACAATCTCCAAGGGTTCTCCGGGACCCGCTTGTGGTGCGCCGCCTCCGTTCGCCGCGCCAGCATCGCTAGGGGCGGCCGGGGCGGTTGCGGCGTTGACTCGTTTGACGGCAGCCGCCACGATAGGCTGGATTCGCGCGGCTGCGTGCTCAAACTGTACGCCCCTAGGCAGCCGTATCTTGAGGCTGACCAGGACCTGGTCTCGGTGCGCGTGGTACAGGGCTGGTATGTTGGGCGGGCGGGCCGCAGCAGCCGCTGCCAAGGCGCCGAGGTCCAGCACCGCTTCGGCGCCGTCGCCGCGCCGGGGAGCCACGGCCCCTGACGCAGCAAGCAGCCCCTGTCCGAGGGCCGTGGAGAGTTCTCTTTCCGCTGGAAGGGACGTGTTCAAAGAACGCAAACGGCTTGAGGGCCCCGCATGAAGGCTGTCTCCAGGGCGGACGCCCGTCCGTGCTGAGCTGCTTTCGGTCGGTCCGTTGGGCGGCTCAGCCGCTGCGGCTGCGGGCAACATCTCCGCAGGCGACGATGATGCCCCCGAAGCCGAAACTCCTGCTCCGCGACCGAGTGCGCTGTTGCCAGCGCCCCTTGTCGCGTTATGCAGCAGCGAGGAACAGCCGCCGACCCACGGGTCGCTGTCGCCGACACTGCTCTTGGGCGTGCTGCCCGCGGCCCTGCCGCCGGTCGTGCTGGCGGCGCCGCAGCCGGCGAGAAGCGGCGGGCCACGAGCGCCTATCATGTGCCGTACATAGGCATGGTACGCCGGCCGGCGCACCGCGAGATCCCAGTACCGTACGAGAGCGTACGGCAGTACGGCAATGAGCATGAAGTATAGCACCGCCTCTGAAGGGCGTATAGGGTGTCCCGGCACCGGCGCCAGGCGCTGCTCCACCAGAAGCATGGTGATGATCGTCGAGAGACAGAGGAGCAGCCCAGACGAGAGCTGGGCCGCGGCCGGAAGCTGCGCGAAGGCAGGCAGCGGGAGCGGGTTTAGGGGCAGAGTCATTAATGCCGCCGTGTCCTTCAACATACGCTTGCACCTGAAAGCAGGTCCCTCGGTATGAGCCCTGCCCGAACAAGAATGAAGGGCACTTACTTCATTAACCCAGCGGGAATTCTAATGAGCGGCTGCGCCCGGCGCTCCGGCCCCGAACAGCACGATGCTGGGCGCCAAACAGAATCGACAGGATGCTGCATGCAGGCGACCACCAACAGTCCTGGCCGCTCCGCTGGCCGTACCCCTCACACGGCCACACATATACACACCGCACACGCTCAGTACGGAAGGGTACATGCCATACATACCCGCAGCACGACGAGGGACTTCCAGGCGAAGTAAATCGCCATCGTGAGGCGGCGCTCCGGGCCGCTGAAGTACCCCGCCCCGCCCAGCGCGAGCAGGCCAACTGGCGCCCGTGCGGCAGCGACTATGGAGCCAAGGACAGGTCCAAGGCCAAGTAATGTGATGAAAAGGCAACGATGGCGAAGGTAAAGTGGCCTCGCGGCGAGGGCGAGGATCAGCACCAGCAGGTGTGGCACCACGTGACCAACATTGCCGTAGTCTGCGAGCCGCAGCCGGATCCAGGGGTCAACGGCAGTCCCCGTTCGGAGGGCGTAGACACACTGCACGGCGTTCGGCGCGGCGCAGGGGAAGGCGGCCAGCACGGCGTCTGCGCGGCGGGCTGCGGGGTCGAGGAGGGGCAGCTCCGCCTGCAGCGCAGAGTGCGGGCCGCCACCCGTCGGGACGCAGAGCGCACGCTGCATCAGCTGTGTAATATGCGGCGTGCACATGGTGAGGACCTCTAGCAGCAGCATGACCACGTCGGTCCGGTAGGCGCGGCGCGCGAACCAGGCTGCGAAGGAGAGCGGTCGCGTGTGAGGCGGCGATGCGAAGGCGACTGCCGAGGACGCCACTGCGTCGGCGCAGGGCGCCAAGGCGGCTACCGGCATTACTAGCGAGCGAGCGGCCGGCGCCGGGGCTTTTGGCGGACAGACGCTAGACGCCAGGTCGGAAATGCAAAAAGGTTAGCTAGGCTTGTGCCTGAACGCCACACGCAAAAAAAACTGGTGTGGTGAGGTGTGCAGCAGTCAGTTGACGACGCGGAAAGGTTAGGCCGGCATGACGAAGACGTTCATTAGAGAAGCCTGATTAGCATATTATATGTTTGCTACTAGATGCTTACTGTCTGCATAGAGAAGGTTCTGCTCAGGCCGACCCGAGGGTCTTCCCGCGTCTTACTTACGTAACGACTAGTCTGGCACGCCTTCTGGCATACGCTCTCGTCTTTACGCTCCCGATTACGACGTGATTGCGAAAGGCCCGTGCACAAGTCACGTCAGACGCATAGCTCTGACACCCGACGGGCATGGTCGAGAGCGGCCGGCGATTCCTCAGCGGCTCCCCTTCCTATCCCATTCCCCGGTGGACCGCGCCGGAACCCCTACCCTCTCCTGGAAGGATTGCCTGCTTCCTACCAGGTACAGCGGTGACTGCAGACTGATTCCGGTCCTGCTCGCATGCACTAGCGGTGTGGCCAGGTAGCTGCGGGGGGCTGAGAGACAGGGCTGAGGTTTCAGCGGCTCCGAGTAGCAAGGCAGCGGCCTCAAAAGCCGGCGGCGGATATTGCGTATGCTTCCGGGACCTTGCCCGTTCGTCCCATACTGTACCCGCATTGTTCCTCGGCTACTGTGGAGGCGATCGAGAGAAGCGGGGTGGGATGCTTTCGTAGCTGGAGCCGTGGCTGGAGCACGAGCACTCCATGGCAGCGGGCTCAAATCGCTGTTGGGTGGTCATGCGCGCACTCATTACGTCATTTCAACAGACCGGCGGCCGCCTGTCCCGTGTCAGCCGTCCAGCCACCCGGCCAAGATCGCAGTGTTCATGCAAGGACCCACCCAGCACACAATCGACAGGATCGACAGCACAGAGCTGCATGGGAGGATCCGCCGGCGCACAATTCCTTATCTTAAGGACTAAGCTGTACGGCAGTACAGCACATGTGTCCAGGAGCCCACGTGGGCATACAGCGGAAGTCTTCCCTTCCGACCTCACCTACACGTAGCATGAAGAGGCACCGTCCTCGCAAACGCCCTTCATGTGTTTATTAATGGAGTAACCCGCAATGCCAACACAGGAACAGCCGCCATTGCGGCCGCCATCATTTGCTAAACATTAAATGGCAAACGCACCGACCCTTCACTCCTTAACATCCCTTTGGGTGCCATCCATGTCACGCCATGGACATCGCACCAAGAGGTGACGTAACTGGTGCCCTTGAAGCACCAACAACAACCCGCCAGCATCCACTTATGGAGCCCAAGCGCGACAGAGATTGAACACATGAAGCTGCTCCGAGCAAGCAGAAGCACACATGCACTAGTCCGGGGGAAATCGGGCCATGGGAGTCGCTCCCGTGAAAACGGCACCATGCACCCGGGTCTGCGGACCGAAACTGCAGGCCCAAAGCGCGGAACCGAATTCCAACCAACCTGCCCGAGGATGCCAGTCATGCCAGCATGTACGGGCACGGTGGCAGAGCGCGAGATCGGAAACGTACACAATCGCAGCAGTAGCCGCACGATCCGGGGACCGAAATCACGGCGATGTTACGCGATGGACCTGGTCTGGACGCACGTAGCAACAGGCAACCGATACGCGTGCGGCCGCATGACGTATGCGTATGCCTAAGGGTCTCGCGAGCTATGCAGCACTACTGCCTCTCTCTTGACCCTTCCGCCCACCTCAGCGTTCTGCTTGCAGGATCATTTTAGGAACGCTGGCGGCAGCTTGGAGCAGGCCTCGCCATAGATGCAGCTGATGGGGATGTCGAGGGGAGGAACAGAGCCCACTTCCTACCCCACAGACCCGCATTTCCACGGTGCTAACGTAGGCAGTTCTCATTCACTTTCTTTATGTTTTTTCATGTTTAATTAACCACTCAAGCAACGAATGCCTGCAGCTGTATATCCGACCCGCACCCAAGCCGCACTGCAGCCGTATGATTCGCAACTTGTGCCGTATAGAGTACCTAGATGCCGGAGAGGAAGTCGTCCCTCTCAAACACCTCTGCGGCCTTCTCCTGCGCCGCCATCATCATCTTCAACTGCAGCCGAGAGGGGAGGGCAGCCAGGGAGGGCCGTCAATGTCGCAGCGAAACCCCAAGCGCGCCACCACAGAGTAGCTGCATCGAGGGAGCCCCAGGTGCCCGCTGCGTTGGCGAGGCAGGCAAGTCAATGCGTGAGCGCTTGACATACTGCAGGCGCAGGATGATCACTAGCACAGTCCTCCCCTTGTAGCGCGGCACGTATCCACTTCTGGAGAGACCCTAGCCGGGCAAAACCCTAATGGCATGCAAGGGTCCCAGCGGCGACAGCACTCCGGCACCCTAGAGGTTTCCGGAGGGTCGTCAGCCACCTTCTGGGAGGGAGAACCGCCCTTCCCTGTCGGATGACAGTCCAACACGCAGCCATAAACCCACCCTTCTGACGTCTGCCGGCCGCCGATCCTGCAGCAGTGACATGTCCCACCGGGACACCCACAGGTTGGCCAGGGAGGGATCCGCCAGGTCCGCGAAGCCCCGGAGGAACTGCTCCACTAAACCGGCCTCCGCCTCCACACCCGCGACGTCCATCCGCAGATCAAGGACAACTGGGCCCGTCCCCGACAGCAGGTCCGGGACGTTGCCGTGGCTCTGAATCTCGCCCTGACTTTGGCTCTGCCCCTGGGCCCGGGTCGGGCGCTGGCTCGAAACTTCCAGCCCCTCGCCTGCGTCGCCGCTGCTGAAAGTGTGGAACGAGGGCCGGGCTTGGACCAAGGCGCCCAGTCCGTCGCCAAGGCTGCCGCCTCCGGCCGCACCCTCGGCCGGGTGCCCATGGGTTAGGGCCGACGCGTGGCCCTGGCGACCCGGTACATGGCTGTGACCGAGGCTGTGCTGCGCCTCGTGCCCCTGCCGGGGCGCCTCCTGGAGTTCGGAGGAAACGTACAGCAGCCCCGGCGTGGTGGACGCGCGGTTGTGGGACGCCATGAAGAACAGCGGGTGGTTGGGCTCAGACAGCATGTGCTGCAGGTCGGCGCCGCCGGTAGGGGGGGCGGGCGTGTCCAGCAGAACCACACGGTATAGCTGCGGGAGGGTAGTGACCCGTGGGTCGGCCGGGAGAGGGAGCAGAAACGGCAGGTCGGTTGTGGCGAAACGGAGTAAGGCGGTGCGCTGCGAGCCAGTCCAAGAGAGGGGGGTCATATTGAGGGGGGTGGAGGGCATCGCCCAGAGCAGCAGGGCGGCTGGACTGCAGGTGCACCGGCCTCACCTGTACGCACTCGCCGATTCCGCGCTCGCTGGCCCCGGCCGCAGGCTGCTCCTCGGCGATGGCTCGCTTGGCGCCTGGGTTGACGAGCCCTTTGCCAGCCCGCGGGCGTTAAGCCGCACCGGCACTAGCTTCAGCTGCAGGTGCACAATCTCGCGCATCAGCGGCGCAAGCCCCGCCTCCGGCAGTGTCGGCAGCTTCTCGCCGCCGCGCAGCACCTTGGCGCCCAACGCCGCGCCGCTCCCGCCCGAGCCGCCGCCGCCGCCGCCACAGGGGCCACTGGCGCCGCTGCCGCCGGCGGTAAGCTGAATGGAGTGGCTCAGGAAGCTGGCGCTGTTCGCCGTGACGTTCACCTCGCCCGACGCGATGGTCGCCTCCGTCGGCAGCGGCGTCGCGGCCGCGTTCACGTGGTCCGCGCTGAGTACGAAGTTGCGAGGCTGGGACCGGGAGCGGGAGCGGGAGCGCGTCAAGCCCATGCGGACGCGGGAGACGAGCGCCGCGAGGTTACCCGACATGCCGCCCGAGCCGCTGTCCAGGTGCACCGGCAGCAGCTGCCCGTGTGCATGGCCCTGCACCAGTGCAGCGCCGCCGCCCGCCGCCGCCGCCGCCGCGTCACGGCGGCGGGAGGTGCTGGCGCCCACCGCGGCGCCCGACGTGTCGGTGCTGCCGCCGTTGTCCGTGCCGCTGCCGGGCAGCTCCCCGGCGCTGATGCGCATCTGCGACGTCAGGGAGACGTGGAGCGTCCCCGCGCTGTTGCTGCTGTGCGCGAACTCAAAGGCGAGGCCCCCAAAGGGTGTGCTGCTCAGCATCGCAGGACTCCCGGGCGCCGGGCTGCCCGGCCCGCCTGCGGCGCCGCCAGCCACCGCCGCACGCTCGGCACCCAGGCCACCGCTGGTCCTAGTCGCGATGGGACCGCCGGCGCCGCTGCCGCGCTGCGAGGGCGTCAGCAGCAGGTAGGGGGACCCGGGGCCCGGCTCCTGGGAGCCGCGGCGGGCTCGGAAGGTACCCGGCCGCGGGGCGACCGACGTGGGGGAGAAGGACGCGCCGCGGCGCGGGGTGCGCGCGCCGGCATGGGCGGCCTGAGTGGTGGAGGAGGAAGAGGAAGCCCGCGGCAGCATAAACGCGCCGCCGCTGTTGCGCTGCGCCGCTTCCCCCGCTGCGGAGTAACCCGAGTCGGCCGCTGCTGCGATCGCGGCGGCAGCGCTTGCGGACGCTGCGGCCGACACAGCCGACCCAGAAATCAAAGCCGCGGGGCCGGTTGGCCTGGCGGCGGCGCCTGCGGCGGCTCCCGCTGCTCCGACTGCGGCTCCGCCATCCCGGATGCTCGAGGTGATGGCTCCTAAAGCGCCGTACAGCACGCGCGACAGGCCGGAGGCGTGGCGCGAAGTGCCGCTGTTGCTGGTGTTTGTGGCGCCCAGCTCGGGATCGCCGGCGTAGGAGGATATCGCAAGCGGCGATCGGCGGTGCGTCGTGAAGGTGAAGGAGCGGCTTATGCGCACGTTGTCGCCCCGAATGAGCGCCTCTACGGCGCTGGGTTCAAGGCCGAGCCCGCCTGCGCCAGTCCCAACCGCGCAACCTCCCCCGACACCCCACATACCGGAGCCGCCGCGCGGCGGCAACTGCGCCTCGGGCGGCCGGCTTGCGCGCCTGAGCCCGCTGCCTAGCACACCACCACCACCACCTCCTCCTGGCCCGCCGCCGCTGCCGCCGCGCGCCGGCATTGCACTACCTGCCGCCGATCCAGCGCCGCCCGTGTCGGGCGTGGGGTAGGGACTGACCGACAGTAGGTCTTGCAGTCGGGGCCGACCCATGGGTCCAGCTGCGCGTTGGCCGTACGTGAAGGATTGGTGCGCCCTCAGCATGCGCAGCCCGCCGTCGTTGCCCTCGGGCCCGGCGCCGCCAGACTCTGTGGCGTTCGAGGCGGCGGTGTCCCGGGCACTGTGCTGCGTCCGCAGCTTCCGCGCGCCCGCGGCCGTTGCCGCTGATGGTACCGGGGCGGGTACCGGGGCAGGTGGCGTAGGCAGCAACGGGGGCACCGGCAGCATCGGCGCGCCCGGACGCGGCACGAGGGGTCCGGCCGCCGCTGCACCCCCGCTTCCTGAGCCTGTCCCTTGCGCATCGGTGCCACTGTCCGGGCCTGTGCTGTGCTGTTCCACAGAGCAGCTGCTGCGTGCGCTGGCATTCTGGCTGCGGCGCGGATCCTCACTCCTCGAAGCCACCCGATATGGGGGCGGGGGCCCTGGTGGCACCGGCGCCGGGGTAGGAATGCCCAGCGGCGGTATCAGCGCCCGAGGCTTTGCAGTGCCTTGCGCCTGCGCTGCTGCCTCGTTAGCAGGCAGCGAGCTAAGCACGCTCAGGACTGGCGGCAAGGGTGACCCCAGGGCGATGCCACCGCCGCCGCTGTGCAGCAGGCCGGCGGCGCTGTTGCCGCTGGCGCCGCTGTGCACGCTGGTGGTGCTAACGGTGTTGACGCCGCCGCCGCCGGCGGCGCTGCTGCTGCTGCCGCGCTCCGCGCCGAATGACACCGACGCCCGTGCAATGCCGACGCGCCTGCCGCTGCCGGGCGCTCGCGTGTCGCCGGCGGTGCCGCTGCCGCCGCCTCGGAGGCCGCCCTCGCCAGACTCCGGCTTCGACGACGTAGTGATGCGGGCCGATGCCGCCCGCAGCGCTCTCGTCGAGGCTGGGGATGCTGCGGCACCGGCGGCGCTGGTACCGCCTCCGCTGTAGCTGCGCCCGGCACCGCCGCTGTCAACGGGGCTCGTCGCCGGAAGGTACTCAG
>LSYV01000014.1:1685597-1711546 GCA_001584585.1 Gonium pectorale
TCGGTTTGCAAAAGCCGCCTTAGGACCCATCGTCCTCGCACCCGCTCCAGGGCTCGAGTCCTTCCTCAACAGCTCCGACCCTCGTGAGTTGCTCCCGCCTCCGGCCGCGCCGCCGCTGTCGCCGCCGCTGCCCGTGCCCTCCCGGCCAGCCGCCAGGACTCCCGCCTCGCCCGTGGGCACGTCGTCGCACGCCGAGGAGGACCGCGGCAGCGAGGCGCCGTCGGCATGCGGCGCGAACAAGCCGCCCGCCACCGTCCACCGCCCGCCCCGCGCCGAGTTGCTGCTGTGCGCGACGCCGGCGCCGCCGTCCGCGTCACCCGCAACCAAGCCGTGCCGCGAGGTGCCGCTGTGCAGGTGCTGCGGCAATGGAAGCGCCTGCGACTGCGACTGCGAGGCGCCGTGGCTGGCGGTGCTGCCGCTGGCGCCTGCGGTCTGCCCGGCAGCGCCGAGCTCGGCGTCGGGCGCACGGTAGCGCCGGAGAGCCGCCGCCGCCTCCACCGTCGCGACCACGATGCTGGGCCCTAAGCCATTCAGCAGCCGCATCACCTCGTCCACCACGGGGCCGTGGTATGTTAGCTGTCCCGACAGGGGGTTCAGCATGCTACAGGCGGCGCCCCAGTGCACCACCGCCTTGACACGCGGGCCGCGCGCCACCACTGTCCGCCGGCCCTGAGGGTGGGAACACAGGCTGGGGGTCAGAATAGGGAAAAGGAGTTCTCACTAGAGAGGCCCTAGGCGCATGCCGTCCCGCAGGTTAGGGGGCATCGGCGATCCATCGGGGGCACCGTAATGGCAACCAGCCGCCGGAGCGTTGAGGAGGAGCGGGTGGATGCGTGGGAGGATGAGGCGTGGGAGGATGAGGCGTGGGAGGATGAGGCGTGGGAGCGGCCAGTCGGAGGGCGCCAGGCACTCCGTGGTCTGCAGTGACGGCCAACCCACGTACGCATGCTGCCATGGCAGGACAGACCCGTAAGCCCAGACATTCGATGTGACTGTTGTAGGACGTCCTGGCCACCGCCACCACCACCACCACCACCTCCGCCACTCCCGCCACCATCATCCCGCAGGCGCACCTCCGCGTTGGAGAAGTGCAGCGGCTCGCAGTGCTCGCAGCCCAGCAACTCCTCGCTCCAGGGGTAGCGGAACATGGCGGCGTGCACCTGCGCCGCCCACAGCGCCGCGCGGTAGGCGTCGCCGAAGACGGCCATAGCGCTGCCGGCGCCCAGCTGCGCCAGGTAGCCGCCGCCCAGCCGCGCGTACTGGTAGGCCAGAGCCTGAAGGTGATTGGATCGACCCGCGGGCATTACAGCGAGGTAGCGGCAACGCTTGTATCGAGGACCCGCACCGCACTCCGCATCCCAACCCCGCGAGGGCTCAGCCTGACGTTGTTCTGGTGCTCACCTGGAACGTGGAGGTGGCCTCCATCCCCACCTCCGGGGGGGCGTGGTCCAGCAGCGCGGCGCCTGCTGCCAGTTTGATGGCTGCGCAGCCGACCCGCGTGAGCGGCGCATCCAGCACGCCTGCAGCGAGGAGAGAGTTGCAGTCAGGCGGGCGACACACACAAGGTGGACGCCAGTTCCCGCACTCCTTGGCCGGGACGCGCACCCAGTCCTGCCGCAGCAGAACCCTGCTGCCGCTCCCACCCCGTGCCGTACCCGCACACGCCACAAGCGCAACCAGCCCGAGGGACAACGCCACACACTGTCGCATCCTCCCTCACAGCGCGACGGAGCGCCCTTGCGGGCGGCGCTCACCAACCGAGAGCGGCATGAAGGTGCGCGAGAGGGGCCGCTGCAGCGCCGCGCGCAGCACCAGCGAGGGGCTGGACACCTGGTACAGCGTGGCCGGCAGCCGGGGGTTGCCCAGCACGTAGTCGCCGATGCGCCACAGCACCACGCCGCTGCCGGCCAGGAAGCCCGCTGAGCAGAGCGCCACGCTGTGGCGGGAGGCAAAGACCATGCCGCCGTGCGCGGCATCCGAGACGGCCTTTGCGCACAGCAGCGGCGGGCCGCTGTAGCGGGTTCGGCCCGAGGGGTGGTGCCGGTTGATCTGGGCTGCGCTGCGCACGCCGCTGTGTATTCCGATCCGCACCTGGAGGACGGCGTTTTATAAATGCCAAATTTATTTGTGAAGGCTGGTGTGCAGTAGCACTTATTTTCCCGTTCCGGGAGGGGGGAGGAAGGGGTAGTCACGGGCCCCAGACTCGGCTGCCGGCCGCGCTGCACAGCCGGTGGGACGCAGCCCACAAACCCCCTCGATGCAAACAGCTCTTGCACCCTCTCCCAAACATACGCTCCTCGCGAAGCCCAGGCACTCGGCATGTACACGCGCCCCTACATAATACAAAGACACAAATGGCATCCACCCTTGCACCCTCGCCCCAACACACCCGGAAGCCGCGAAACACCAGCACCGCGCCGACGCCCGCCGGGTCGACATGCAGGTCCGCCGGCAGCTCCGACCACTTGTTCCGCAGCTCCGAGCCGTACGTCTCCGGCGACGTGAACGCGCCGTCGCCCTCACCGACGACGACGCGGCTGCCGCGCCGCCGCCGCCGGCCGTTGTGCAGCAGCAGCGTGCTCTGCAGGGAGTTGGCCAGCGAGCGCAGCGAGGCGCTGGTGCCGTGCGAGTGGTGGGAGCTGCTGCGGCTCTCTACCTCCCAGCCCTGGATCCCCGCGTTGGGGTCGCCTTCCCGGTCGCGCCCCTGCTCCTTGGCATGCTGGTGCTCTGGATCGGGTTGCTCCCGGTCCAGGTTTAGTGCCTGAGTGCCCATCGATGTGAGGGCGTCCATGGACGTCAGGGCCTCGTCGGCCTCTGCCGGCGCCGGCGCCGAGAGCAGCGCCGCCGGGGCCACCGGCGACAAGGCTGTGGCGTCGCTGCCGCCGCCGTCGGGGGACGGTGCGGCGGCGGGCACTGTGTTCGCCAGCAGTCGAGAGCTCCGGAAGCTGCGATGCATCCTTCGCAGCACGCCCAGCGAGCGGCCGGTCCAGCTTCGCCAGCCGCGAAGGGAGCGGCTGGATTGGCCGGGTGTGCCATCAAGAGCCATGGGCCGCCGTTGGGGCTGTGGGGCTGTGGAGAAGGACGCCGAGTGGTAGGGCAGGGGCCCGGCCCGCGGCCCCGGGCCCGGACCCGGGCCGGCCGCGCCCGCTGGTGGGGCAGGCAGCTGGGCACCAACGGCGAACGCAGCACGCGGCGTCTCTGTTGGTGGCAGCATGCCGGCAGTGGGCTGCTGCGTCAACGGCTCTGGTGCCGGTGACGGGGTGGGTGCGGGTGCGTCTGCGAGGCGGCTCAGCCGCCGCACCGCGGCACCGGCGTCTGGGCCGAAGGCCCAACCCCCGGAGGCGGGGCGCCCAGCCGTGCCGCTAAGCAGGCCAGACGCAGATGCCTCCGGGCTGCCGGCCCCGACCACGCCCCGCAGGCTGGCCCCGTGCAGCGCGGGCGTGGTGGTGCTGTGCGTGCGTCGCACGCCGAGGCGCAACGCCGAGGCCTGCGGGGAAGCCTCCTTCCCACTCCTGGACGCCGCGGACTGCGCCGGGCGGGAGCCGTCCGCCACACGGCCCGGCATGCCCCCCGCTGCCGCGTCAGTCAGAAAGCCCACGATACGGGGCGGCGGCGGCAACGAGTGCAGCGGTGAGACGCCCGAGACGCCAGGGGTGCCGGGCGAACCCGGGTTAGGTGTGCTGCCGCCAGTTGCACCCGCGACGAGGGCGGCGGCGCCACCACCACCACTGCCACCGCCGCCTTCTTGCTCCGTGCCGCTGGAGCCTTGCTGCTCGAAGTGCTGGGCGTGGGCGTGCAACGCGCGGCGCCTGCCAGATCGTTGGGGCGGTGTCGCTAGGGTCGCAGGGGCTGAAGCCAGCGGCGGCATCGTCGCAGCAACCGACTGCGCCCTCGCCGCGGTGAGCAGTAGCCTCGGCGCCGGCGCCCCGGGAACAACCGGCGCGGGGCCGCTGAAGGGCAGTAGGCGCTCCAGAATCATATCATTGCGGCTGGCTTGGCGGTTTAGACCGCTTGCCTCCACCCCGGCTCCTGGGGCCTGGGACAGCATTCCAGGTGAGGTCCGCTGCTGCCCCGGCCCGGCGCCGTGCTGCCCCGCGGTGCCGCCGTTGCTGCCGCCGCCGGCCAGCGCCGCAGACAACAGGCTGCCACCCCGCAGACCCGCCGCATGCGCGCCGCCGCCTCCTATGCCCATCCCTGCCACGGGCCGGTGGATGAATGACATGCTCCGCCGAACGTGCATCGAGATGCCCGACAGCATGTCCAGGCGGCGAGTGGCCCGGCTGAAGGTACGCAGCGGCGAGGCGTCTCCCTCCTCAACCATAACCGAGTTCTCGATCGCTTCTGCCTGCGCGGCTGCGCGCGCTGCGGCCTTTGTGACCAGGTGCCGCAGCCGCTTGGAGCTGATGACATACACGGGCCTGGCGGGGGCCGGGCATCGGGACGGCCCAGCGGGGATTGAGGATGGGGGGTGGGACTGGCCAAGCGGGGGATGGGAGTGGCGATGGGGGCCGTGGGGATGTCCAGGAGGAGGTGCATTGGGTCGGGAGGCGGCGTCATGACGCCAGTCGTTACGAGGGAACGCACGGGCCTGGGCTCCGGACGGAGTCGAGGCGGCTCAAGAGATTCGCACGCACGGGCGCGCGATACCGCGCGGCACGATTTGCCGAGGCTGAGACCTAGGCTCCGGACAGAGCTGAGGCGGCCCGAGTGGTTAAACGCGCAAGGATATGCCAGAGAAACCCAACAGCGGCACCGGCACGTTGTTTGCCCAAAAACGAGCCGGGGGGGAGGCCCCCAAAAAAGGGGAGGCCCGTGCACACCTGCACGCGTCGTGCAAGAGGACCTCCTCGGGCCAGGGCTGCTCCATCAGTTCCGACTGCAGCTCAAGAGAGAATCCCACTGGCGGGCCGGGAGAAGAAAGGATAGGAACGAGATTCTCATCATGGAACAGTGCGATGGCGCTGGGCGGGATAATGCGGGGATCAGGAAGGCACGAAGAAACGTGCGGCCGCGATGGGGGCTTGCAGCGCGGCGCGCGCAGCAGAGCAAGGTGCCTGAAACGTGGACGTGGCGTCATCGCCGTAGTTCGGAGTGTCCAAGTGTTTCGGCAAAATACAGGACGCAGCACGCATTAGCAGCACGCCACGCTGCGCACCTGCTGCTTCCGGGTTGTGGAAGGCCACCGTGAACGAGTCGCCTGAGGGTCGACATCCAAGGGGGCTGCGCGTTGAGAAAATGCCATGAACGGAAGTGCTTGGGTGACCCAGCTCTAGTATGGCGCAGGCTTGGGAGACGACAACCCCCAACAATACCCCACACGTCGCGTTGCTGGCTGCACGCGCACAATTAATAAAAAAAGCCTTGCTGCACCCGACCGCGCAACGCCGCCAGCATGGTGTGGGTCACATCGCAGCCGGCGACACAGCCGGCCACACACCTTCCGTCACGGACTCATATCCAGCGTATTTTGTGATCACACGGCGAGTGGTGTCGTGGTGTATGCTGAGCGCCACGTCCATGACTTGCGCGTTCAACTCCTCCCATAGCACCTGTGCTCGCAGCGGCAAAGTCAGCGCAAGTTCGCATGGCCAGACAGGCCAGTGTGTTCAAATTTGTGGCCTAGGATGTGTGAACAGCAGCTGCACGCACCGCGCCACTGCGCTCGCCCAGTGCTCCACGGGGCTGGACAGCCTCAGTCGCAGCACGGACACACAGCGTGCGTAAACGTAATGTTAACCGCTTGAAGCGTGGGGGAGAGGCCCTTCCCAGGCATTTAAACGCGCTTCTCTGTCCCTCCAAGTGACTTGCGGATTGGCCACAACCCCCGCGAAGCGCACCGTTGAAGCCTCGATGTCCTGTGATGTCCCAACAGATGAAGCGACGCCAACGCACGGCAGCGAGGCATGGGAGGCGGAGAAGCAGTTAGGGAGGTAACAGAATGAGCACCGGGAGCTGGTGCGCGCCGGACCAAGATGCAGAGAATCCTTTTCAGGTATGCGTGCGGCAGGTGGTCGCCTCACGAGCTGACAGCTTGCATGCAGAGGCAGGGAAATGCCATCGGCCCACGATACCCTCAAAGCGACACAGCAACACGCCTTCCTGGCCCACATCCTGGAAACCAGGACACGCAAGTTAGGGAAGCGTTCCGGCCCTCCGGGGTCTGAGGCCAGCACGTTGAGCGCGTCGCGCGTTGCGAGCCGCTCGGTCGCTGCTCCGCGGCCCTCAGCAGGCGTGCCCGCGAGCGCGAAGTGCTAGAACCAGCGCCAGCGCCAGCGCCGCCTGCCTCGCGATCCCGTGTCTGCGAGTGAGGACGTCGCGCTCGTCCCTTCCCCCCGCACCAGTCTGCATCCAAGCCCGAGTCTCACCGTGACAACCTACACGAGGCCATGGGGGTTCGGGGAGGGGATGCGGGGCCGTCGGCAGCCTGTCCAGGCAGCGGCCGCAGCGACATGGCAAGATTCTCCCACACGAACGGCATGTGGGCTACTTGCCCGCCCCACCACGCCCGCTATCGCTCGTCCCATGCATGCAGGGTCCCTCATGACGCAGCCGCAGACGCATACCCTACACCGTTCATCCCCTCATGCCTAATCCCCTCACCCACCAGCGTAGTCCCGGGCCCGATCCCCGGGTCCTTGGTCCGACCCCAGCCGCGCTTCTTCTCCACCCGTCGGTACATGACCGCCGCCAGCACCGCCAGCGCAGCCGCTGCGAAGCAGCCCACCGCGCCGCCCACCGCGGCCCCCATCCGCTGCCTGGCGGCGGCAGCGCTGCCACCGTCGGAATACAGCCCCGCGTGCTCCACGTTGCGTCCCATGCGGTAGCGCAGGTCGGGCGGCGGAGGCGGGGGAGGCGACGGCGCCGCCAGCAGGTCGGCACGGCCGATCGAGACCAGGTACTGCAGCCGCAGCGTGGAATACCCCGGAGAGCTGGGGCTGAAGGATGCGGACAGCTGCGCCGAGAGCGCGGCCATTATGGTCGCCACGGGCATCTCTGGGCGGGCCGACAGGTTGTACGCCGTCGCGTGCAGGGCCGCGCGGTACTGCAGGAAGCGCTGGAGCGACTCCGGGAAGGAAACAAGGTTGCCGTGCGTCAGGATGCCGTACGCGAGCGCCAGGTAATCGGTCACGTACGACGGGTCATACCCCGCCGCCACCCACCGCGCCATGTTGGAGGGGGAGAAGTGCTCGTAGCGGAATGGAGCCAGGGGCGTGGCGGGCGACACGACAAGCTGCCACACCACCGCAGGGTCCGTGACGCGCCGCACCCAACTGATGGAGTATGCCTGCTGCAGCGGGGCGGTGAAGCGGTTGATGCCAACCGCCAACGGACTCAGCCCCAGGACGGGGGCCATGTTTGCGAGTGGCACGCCAATCCCTGCCGCGTCAATGGCCATGGCCTCCCTAAGAGCTTGGAAGCCGGGCAGGTCGGCCAGCAACTCCGCCTGCACCACCGTCTCCTCCGACCACAGATGCACCGCCTCCGCGTGGGGGCACACCGCCGGCGTGCAGGCCACCAGCCCCCCTGTGGTACGGTCCAGCACGACCGTGGATCCTGGCAGGGAGCCGGCACGCGAGGCGGCGCGCACGGCGGCCGAGGGCGCCATCAGCGCGAGCTCCTTGCCAACGGGGTGCGGCGCGATCTGGAACGCGCAGCGCCCGGTGCCGTACAACGCCGTGGCGGTGCCGTACATGCTGCTGCAGGAGATGTTGGCGGTGGTGTCGGTCGCCAGGGAGCGCGGCGGCCCGTAGGATGCCAAGGCGCGGTAGTAGCGCATGGCAGCGGCCATTCCGGTGTTGTCCGACAGCGGCGTGAAGGTCTCCGGGTCGAAGAACGCACCCTGCTGCACGCCCTGCGTCTGGACAAAGCTGGCCCATATGCTCATAAGCTCGTACGCGTCCGCGTGGCAGCCTGTGGGCAGGAGAGAAGGCGGAGACGCAGCGCACGATGAGCAACGGGCGTGTGCGCTCTGTGCGCCCCGCGTATTGGCAGCGTGGCGCGCCGCGCCGCGCCGCGCCCTGCTGCTCCGAAGCCATAACACCCGCAGTCAGCAGTCCTCCTGCACCGGTCAGGCCCCACCCACAACGCCGCCGCCCATTGCATGACGGCGCTCATGCCATGCAGGCAGCGCGCCCCGGGCCAAAACCAGCAGGCACCCTAGCGCGTACACTAGATCCGCTCTGGGAGGGTGGGAGGGTTCACCCTCCCAGAGCACAGGTGCAGGAGGCTAAGCGCCGAGCGCACATAGCGCCAGGCTACCGGACCCTAAACCCGAACCGTACCCGCAAAGGGCAGCGTGCACAGCCCGTAAAACTCCACGTCCAGCGCACCGCCGGGCCCACTCGGGCGGCCGTGCACGGTCCTCACGGCCACCACCAGCTGGTCCCACGTCCGCGGGACGTCCAGGCCGTGGGCCGCCAGCACGTCACTCCGGTAATGGAGCGCCATGGCGGCGGCGCCCAGCGGCACCGAGAACGCCGTCTGCTGGCCTCCCGTGGTGGTAGTAAGCCTCCAGCGCAGGTTGGCCAGGATCCCGGGCCAGCCGTCGTCCCACAGGTCAGTGGAAATGAGGGGCCCGAGGTCCAGCAGCGCGCCGGACGCCACCATATCCGGTACGACGGCCGGATCCAGAACCAGGCCGTCGTACAGAGAGTCGCGCCCGCGCGCGAGCTCCATCAGGGAGCCGTCCCATTTTGCGCGGTCCTGGACGACCCAGGACACGCCGGCCTGGCCGGGCAGCGGAGGCAGCAGCGGCTGCAGCACGTCCGCGACCCCCTGGAGAGGTCCCAGCAGGAAGTGGACCTGCACGCGCGACGGGATGGGGTCATGGGATGGGGTTAGGCAAGACACCGGTCGGAGGGGCCAAGCTGGGTGCGACAGTGGAGGTACTGGAATGGCCCCGTCGGCATAGGACTGTGCTGCACGAGGCCTGGGGCCGGGGGGGAGGGGGGTAAAGACACACAAGGCAGGCATGTACGCCGGCAACACTCGTTTTGCACCCCTCCGCAAGCGCACGCGGCGGGGCCTGGGAGGAGTAATATGACGGCGAGTGAGGACCAAGCCCCCGCGTCAAGGCCGCTCAACGCCAGCACTAACCGTGTAATCCGAAGCTGTATCGTTCAGGAGGCACGCCTCTAAAATGCGATTGAAGGTCGCATTCGGCGTTGCGCTAGAGCAACTGCGTGGCAGCACCGGCACGCCCTTCGTTGCTCCAGTCCTTCTAAAGCAATCAATAGCACCCAAACACATGGCAAGGCGACCAATTACCCCACGGCTCGCACCTTGAAAGGCCCCGAGCTAAAACACAGTCTCGGACGAGACGTATGTAGCTGTTATCAGTATCGCCCTTTATCACCCTTGGAACGCAAGCTGCTACGAGGGCGAGGGCGAGCACCAGGAGCAAACGACGCATCTAATCGTTATGAGCCCTCTAGTAGGGTCCATACTGAGAGGTATAGCTACAAACGGCGTTCGAGTAAGACGGGCGCAAGGATGGTCGAGCTTACGCCAGGCTGAAGCCCGGCCATGGAACGAGCGCAATGCTCAAGAGCTTTACATAGAAGATGAACTGGTGTGTAGTTGACAGAAGCAGGCCTGTACGCGAGGCGTACGGCCACCGTACGTGGAAGGCGGCCTACAGTACTGTACAGTTTCTTGGCTCCCTCGAACCCTGATTGTGGCACACCAACACGAGCTGATGCAACTGAGCAGGTGGCCTACAAAAACTTCCCGGCCCAGCCCCATAGGACTGCCACGCTCGTTAGGGCCATCCATCAAGCGCTGGCAGGTATCCTAACTAGTCTACGAGCACGGCGAGCGAATAGTTGGAAGGAAAGAGAGGAGGCGATCGAGAGGAGGCTATCGAGACTACACCATGTACTGTACCGGAGGCTCGGCCACTTAGGGTGTACGTACCTCTGCCCGGTTGGCAGGGCATTATTCGCCGTAGCCTTAGGTTGCAAGCGAGTACCTGCCGATGGAGCCTGTCAGTGGAGCATCGCGCCGCCCCTTATCCGGACGCCTCCATATCCATCCCCCCAAACTTTTTGGACCCCCTAAACCCCACCCCAATCCCAGAAGAATAGGGTAGCCGGGGAAGCCAGTCCGCGCCCTAAGCACGGTCCCAGGCGCACCATCGGCACACGGGCCCCGGGTCGAACTGCCCATCCGACACATCGCAGGTGGCCCATAGGGGCAAGGTTTTAGATGCTGTGGCCCAACTCCACAGTTCTGCACGATTCCTATAACTATCCAGATGATATACCCCATAGCGGCCCGTCCATGGCGGGCCTATTCGGCCCCGCGGTGTGAGACCTTCGTACCGGTACCAATGAACATATGTAAGGAAACGCCCGTCGCGCACAAACACAGTCCGAACACAATTGGGACCACATAGCCATAAACGCCCATTTATGCGCCTTTCGATCGTCTTCAAATGATCAATCCAGATAGTTTGTAGCGGCCCCGCCCGTTTTCGAAGTCCGACTGCGTCAATTATTCTGCTGACTCAGTTCCTTGCATGTGCCTGCCAACGCAAACCAGAGGGCACGCAGCTCACGGTCCGTCCGTCCTCGGCCCTAAATTGCCCTACTAAAAATACCGCAGAGCAAACCACCCTATTTTCGCTTGACCAACTTGAACTGCCCAGGGAAACCCCTGGAACTGCCTCACCCTCTGCTATCACCTACGCCTCGAATGCGCGACCTCGCCCACTGCCATGAGACGCGTAGAAAAGATTCAATTCTTATCTGGTTTAGGTTGGTCCGTGTGAGTGTGAGGTTCTCCGTGTCAAGGGAGCCCTCCCTGGCAACAGAGGGACTGCTGGCACCTCTTCCCACCCAAATCCCAGAAAATCCCAGAGGTGTGCTTGTTTTTGTACCACACCCCCGCCCTTATTTTCCGGATAGGGACCTCTATGGTGGCAGCGTCCGGCCTCCGGCGTACCATCAAATGCAACGTCTGCACACATACCCTACACCCCAAGGTTCGGCTGGGATTTAGGCACGGATGTCGTTGCAGCACTTGGTAATACGAGATGTGGGACGAGGCTTAAAACAACGCCTGTCCATAGTACAGCGCTGCATGAGCTGGTCGGTTGAGCCCCTTCACTAACCCAGCTTTCCAAGGACAGCGCATGCAATTGACGGGCAGTTACAAATCCTGTGCGCCCGCAAGGGCGGCGCCTCGCCTTCTCCAATAGGGCGCTACGCTGCCAGGCTTCACGCACAGGCAAGCCCACCACGAGCAACCGAGTATGCCCATCCGAACAAAACGATTGTAATACCACGAGGCGACGCCGCCCGACACCCGCCCAACTCGGCCATCAACGAAAGCTCCTTCGGCACGAAACGAATTCAAGCCGCAAAGCTACTGCAGGTCATTTCTTCGAGGCGCTTGCCGCTGCCGGTACGTGCGTACGTATAGCGTTTGCCTATTGTCAAGTCCTGAACGGCACGGGCACGTCGACCCGAACCGCTCTGCATACCCAGAGCGGGGCGTGGCACGCGCCCCAACCGCAACAACCTCGGCTGCCCGCCGGCACCCCAGAGCGGCTGCAACATGAGACCACCCCACTGCGCGGCCGCGCCTAGTGCGCAAAATGCAGTCCGGCAACCACAACGTCTCCGATCGCCGCCGGCCGCCGCCTCCGATGGTTATGTACATACAGCAACCGCGGCGGCGCAAGGCCGAACCCATTAAACAGCCACGGCAAGCTGCTTACAGCCGGTGTGCACGTGCTTTCTTCGTCCTTGTCTCATCCATCTTCGTGTCACCACCCGGACCATCCTGGCTGCTTGCCGAAGGGAGCGCCGACAGACTCCCAACCGGCGGGCGCACCAAGAACCGCACGCCACTGCAGCCGCGGTTAGGCGGAGCCGCGCGGGCCCTCCGCTCTCCCCAACATTCACCTACTAGCTCATAGCGCTAAGCTCCTCTCGGGGCCTGTTGAAGGCACAGCTCCGCTCCGCTGCGACTTCATCAGCCATAGCCGCAACCTGCTGTCACGGCGCCAAGGACCCTGCCACAATTCTTCACTCCACAAGCACACAGACGCCAACGCTCACCCCCGCGCAGCGCACATACAAAGTACACAGCTGCACGAGCCGGACCACACCACCCAACTTCGGCCCCGCTCCAGTCTCCCGGCTTGCGACTCCGGCGCATGCCCGGCCCGGAAACCAGGACGCGCTCCGCTGCTCCAGACAGGAAACAGGCCAGGGCCTCAGGACCCAAAACCCCAAGTCTCGCAATCCAGATTCTTCGTAGATTATTACTTGATGTCCACAATCTTGATGACGGAGGCATTCCCGATCCGGTGAAGAGCCACGATCGAGTCTCCCTTGGCGCAGTAGCGCATGCGCTTGGCGTGCTCAATGGCGGCCGCCAGGATCTCATCCGTAGTGTCCGAGTCGGTGGCGCGCGCGCTGCCCTCGGCCAGCACGGGGATGAGGCCGCGGGTGACCAGGCACTGCCGCGCGGGCGCCTCGCCGCTGCAGGTCCACGTGAGGCTGTCTGTGGGGTTGGATTGGGTTGGGACCAAGGGGCAGGTGTTGGAGAGTAGACAGGGACAAGGGGGGCAGGAGCCCGGGAGCGCGGGGAGTATAACCATGGTATCAGCGAAGTGGCCCAGGACCGATGCGCAGCGGATACGCGCTCTGGCGGCGCTTCGGGGTCACAGCCAAAGGACTCGCGTGAGACGGCCGAAAGGTTGATGGGAACCGTTACCCAAGGCGCCAAGAGGGGGGCATCGCTTGACGCTGCCAGCAGCCAGAGCTTAGTACATGGGGTAACCCACCGGTGGTCAGGACGGGCACGGCGACGGTGAGGACAGGCACCAGCGGGCGGTACTTGGCCACCAGGCGGGCGGTGGAACCCTCGCGGGTCAGCACAACAATCAGCGACGCGTGCACCTGTGGTTCGTGAAAGGGCAGGAATGGGATACAGGGTGGAGCCAGGTCCGGAAGGACGCCTAAAAACTGTACCCGACGAACCGACGGACTTAGGGGGTGAAGGCTGGGTGTGTCCTGGCAGGTTTAGCATTCGCAGGCGAGTCATAGGTTCGCACTCTGCCGCAAATGCGCATGTGCGCTGCCGCCTGTAGCCTTCACTTTCACTTTCGGCGGCTGCTGAGGTCCAATTTGAGCTGGCCAGCCATGAAGCAGCCCCGCTCACCTTGTGGGCGGTGCGCACGGCGGACGAGGCCAGTGACTCAAGCGGGCTCATGGGCATGGGCGCCTGCTTGAGGATGTTCTTGAACATGGCGTAGTAATCCAAGGAGGCCTCGGCCTCGCGGCAGATCTTGGTCATGACCTGTCCGGGAGGAAGGTGGGAGAGCATCGGCAGACAATCAGCCAGCACGCGGAGGAGTACGACACGACACAGGCGCATGGGCGACCGCGCGGAGAGACGCGAGAAGAGACAGGGCAGGTAGCCAGGTGCGATGCCGTAAAAGCAACGCACATCGGAGCGCCCAGGAGCCATGCGTACAGCCAGACCACTGTACGCCCGTCGACCGCCAACCGCCCCTACCTTGACGGCCTCCACGGGGAAGTTGCCCGCCGCGGTCTCGCCAGAGAGCATGACGCAGTCGGTGCCGTCCAGCACGGCGTTGGCCACGTCGGTCGCCTCGGCGCGGGTGGGCCGCGGGTTCTTGATCATTGACTCGAGCATCTGCGTGGCCGTGATAACGGGCTTGCCTGCGGGGTGGGGGCAGCGAGGCGACAGGGGCACACCGCACGAGGCCTCGAGTCAAGGGGGATGGAGTAACATCACCAGGATTGGTTACAATGCACTGGCTTCAAGCAGCAAGGGGAAGGTTCAGGGGCGGAAGCCGCCGGGAAGGGTCAGGGGCGGAAGCCGCCGGGACACGCACGACGACGGCTATCCCCGTCAGCAAACCATCTCTGCGCCCGGCCCTTCACCGTCGCGACAAATGGGAAAAGCGTCAAAAATAGAGCGAGTAGTTGAGCTCACCCGCGTAGTTGCACTTTTGGATCATCATCTTTTGCGCCAGGAAGATCTTCTCGGTGGGGATCTCCATGCCCAGGTCACCACGGGCGACCATGACGGAGTCCGTCTTCGCCAGGATCTCGTCAAAGTTCTGGATACCCTCCTGGTTCTCGACCTTGGAGATGATCTTGATGGAGCGGCCGCGCTCACCCAGCACCTATTCATTACGCAGCGGGAGGAGACTCAAGTGACGCCACGACACCCTGTACGGCACCTCGTGGTGCAAAGCCCGGGTGGTATGGTACTCGTCGGCACCGGGTCCAACTGAAAGCAAAAAGCGGCGAATGCCCCTGCCAGGCGAGGGCCAGTCAGTCGCACAGGATGCCTCACCTGGCGAATGTTGTCAATGTCCGAGCCCTTGCGGACGAAGGACGCGGCGATGAAGTCAATGTCGTTGGGGATGGCCCAGTGAATCAGGTCGGTCACGTCCTTGTCCGTCAGGGTGGGCAGGTCCACCACAACACCCGGCAGGTTGACGTTCTTGCGCTCGCTGTGCGCAGGAAGAGGAGCGCGCGGTACAAGAGTGGTTGTAGGGGCTCAGGAGGGAAGGTGGCGTTCGATTCGCAAAAAACACCTCGAGTTCACAGGGTGTCACAAAGGGTTTGAAGTGCGTAGCGAGGCAGCGGGCGGAGGGTGGCTGTAGGTGCCCAGTCGGTAGGGCACGGGAGGAAAGGCCCCGGGGGTGCACCGTGAGGGTAGAGGGTTGGAAGGGGCCTTATGCGCACCGTGAGGGTGTGTTGAGGATGCCCGGGACGCACATTTGCCGTCAAAAAACAACGTAACGCTCGCGGCGCCGGCCCATGTACACCACACCCGCGGGACTGAGCAAAACCAGCAGTGCAATACGCCCAGGGGCTGACAGGGGCTGACAGTCATATGGCAAGAGAGAATGAGCGGCAACCGGGACCTCAACTGCAACCAAACAGCGACCAAACGCGACGACGGAAGCTCTCACGGATGAACCGAGCAGCGCTGCCCCCCACATCCCCACCAGTAACCGCAGGCCCAAGGGTGTCGAAAAGGAACAAGGGTGTGTACTCGTAACAGCGCCATTCAACTTCAGAGTACCGATTGGCAGCGCAGACGATACACATGGATACATAATCACAAAGTAAGGTCTTTGGAGTAGGGAGCCTGTAGCCGCCTGTGCTAGCCCCTATGCAGACCCTCGCACGCCGTCCTCGTCCGCGCCCTCCCTAGCTCCCCACCATTACCCAACCCTGCCGCCCTCAAATCAACCGCATCGCACTTCCTCCGGCCCCTCCGCATTTGTGCGCCCACCCATGTTCTCACCCCAGGGTGGCCGTGTTCATGCAGCGGGCGCGGACAGTGCCCGCGGCGGGGTCGGTGGAGATCACCTCCTGCAGGTCCAAGCGGGAACAGCACGAACTCATGTGTACATGAAAGTTGTGTGCATACCGTGCTATGTACCCTGGAGTACGAAGCAGAAAACCGCAAGTAGTAGACGGGCACAGGTAGGCTAGATTGTCTAGTAAACGGGCACAGCCTGGGGTTAGCCCGTCGGACTTGGGCTTATCCATGACGTCCGCAAATACCGTAACCGCAAACCCGGCACCCTGCCCAGACAGACATGCCGTCAAGAAGCGACTCCCAACACGGAGACGGCTGGGCAGCCTGTTGGTCAGCAGCCCCGCGCGCTGCGCTGCGGTGGCCGAACGAAGTTGCCTCCCCAAACAAAAGCTAGATCTTGTGCGGTCCTGTCGCAATGCTAGTGACTGCACCGGGGTAGGGCACCGCCCATGCCGCTAGCTTCCCGCTGGCTTCCTGAGGCGCCGGCGCTACTACGGAGAGTAACGAGCTCGCGCTGCCGCTCATCCATCGCGATAGGCTGATCAACGCGTCAGCGCGAGCCCTCCAGGCAAGCTGCGCCCGTCAACCGCCTCCAAAGCCCACCGGGGCGAGTCGCCTGAAATGAGAGGATCGCGAATGCCGACATGGCTGTGCCCTTTGGCAAAACCTCCGTACCAAAGGATGGGCTGCCAGCAGAGAGAGGCCCATCTCTCAATGTGGCCAGCATTGACACCCAGAAGGAGCCACATGCGCAGAAGGTCGTGACGTGCAGCTAACCCGCCCGCTCTCGTCGCCCATGCTCAAGCCCGCGCAGCTCACGCACCAGCACGATGCTGCCGTCCGCGCAGAGGATCTGCGAGCCGGGCTTAACGTCCTGCGCCAGCTTCTTGTAGCTGCAGGGCACAGGGGAGGCGACCGTTACGCATGAACCTGCCGGATGCGAGATTGTGTTCAATGCGCTGCAAAGGATGGAAGGGGTTCTCACTTCACAGCATGAGTTCGGCTTCGATTCAGCGTGTTTGGTCTTTGCGCGGTATAGGGAAGCGGGTAGGGCTGGGAAGGCCAACGACCCCGGAGGCCGTCCCTCGCGCCCACCTCATGGCAATCGTCTTCTCATCACCCGCCACCGCGTAGTCGGTGGTGATCGTCACTTCCTGGCCCTGCACCAGCTGCACCGGCTTGCCATCCTTCAGGGCACCCGTGCGGATCTCCGGACCCTGTGTGGGACAAGGCACCGTATACACTCAATTATGCAACAGTGTCAATTTCGCAGCCATGAATGTGATCGGCCGCCGCAAACGCGCACCTTGGTGTCCAGCATCGCCGCGCACATTACTTTGGTGTTGGCCATGGCCTGGCGCAGGTTGTCGAGCGTCTCCTGCAATACCAATGAACACCATACTGATCGTCGAAATTGGGCCGCTCAGTCACAAGCTTAACGCCTGCGCGCGCAACGCCCGCCGCCTCGGCGCGCACCTGGTGATACTCGTGCGAGCCGTGCGAGAAGTTGAAGCGCGCGACGCTCATGCCAGCGCGCAGCAGCTCCTCAAGAACCTCGACGCTGCGCGACTTGGGCCCCAGCGTGCAGACGACCTGGGAACGCACGAGGTGTCACCACGGCCAAGGAACCACGCAGCCCCCCGTTATTCATTCAGATACCTTCGTCTTGCATATGTTCGACGGAGTGCCGGCCAGCACTGTCTCCAGGCCCAGGGATACCATTTTGCCCAGCCGACAAAACGCTCACGCCGCGGACTGGTTAATTGAACTCTGGGCTTTTGACCAGTGGACAGGATGCACAAACCGTGAAAAAAGGCAATGCCAACGACTTCCTGAGCGCAGAGATGGGCCGTGCACGGCAACGTGTCGCTTTTTGAGAGAGCTCGCTCGAGTGCCAGGCAAGGTAGCACAGGTGCTCGATTCTTGGAGGGCATTTTCTCAGCAAATGCAAGAATGCAAGCCTTTTGGGGCGACAAGCGACAACCCTTGTTGCCTATGTTTGTGTGCTTTCTTGCAACCCATGTAAATCATGCCCATTCTTCGCCACATTGATATGCAGGAGTCAGCTGCGCCCAAACCGCCTGTCTTGCCGAGGCCGTGGGAACATAGGGTCCGTGTCGTTTCCAAGTCGTTCTTACCAAGAGTATTACTGCTCGGGCATGCCACGTGCGACATTACGTCCACCCCCATTACCCCAGAATCATCGGCAGTTTCACGAACAGCATGCGCATCTGATGTCCACCCCAGTGTTCGACCCTGGAATTACGACTAACGCGTCCTTGTGATCGCACGCCCCACCAGCCAGCAACGCGTCGCAATCTGGCCGTAAAGGGTTCGAAGAAGTGTCACACCTGCGCGACAGCCTACAATTGTACGAATGTACGGCGCCCGAATAGGCTACACACATCTGCGGAACCCAACGGCTGATAAGCCCAGGGGCCCTTCGAATATCCCATTCACGAAGCACACCAGGTTTCGCACTCCGTGCCACTGCCACTAACCACTACCGTCCATACAGGACCCATCGTGAATCCCTGCCAGCGGCCTTTCAGTCATCCTTGTGGGAGCTGACCTCCTCGGCCTTCTTGCCCTTGACAAGCACAGCCACCGCCGCGCGCATCATCTTATAGAACCAGTACGTGTTTAGGCAATTGACAATAGCGCCCGTTATGCAATAGCCCACAGTCGCGGGGAAGGGGAAGGCCGAGCCCGGCCGCGTGCCCTCTCCGATTACGTCGTTCAAGAGGTAGTACGTCTCGTAGTAGCCCCAGCAGATGCGGCATCCGAAGAAGGCAATGATCATGAGAATGCCGTTGATCACGTAGACGCTAGTGTTGGCCAAGCCCGCCTTAAACATGAACCACCTGAGGTAGGGCGGGGAAGGTTTTATATCACGGCCATGGGGTGGCGACAGCCCGGTGACCGTGGCGCTGCTGTACGGCTTTGGCTGCAATCAAGGCTAGCTCGCTATGCCACGCCGTGCCCTTACCTGGTGTGCACAAACGGCGTGCTAATCTCCCACATCAGGAAAGCGGCACCTGCGCAAATAGGCAAAATTATTGGTCAAGCATGCCGCTCCCCAAGCTCAGCCGTAAGGCCCTACAAAAGTCTCGACAGCCCCAGGGCTTTCCTAAGCGGTGCGACGCTACCGCTTCATACACAAATATGCCACGGCAACCCCGATCCGCTACATTACCCTCCCGCATCACGGTATGCTCTTTCCGCGGTGAGTCCACACGCGGCCTGCTCGCCCACCGTGGTAGTGGAGGAACCCGGAGTAGTTTCCAAAGGTGTACGCCGTGCAACAGAAGAGCGCGTGCGTCAGGTAGAACGGGCCCTCGAGCGAGAAGCGGATGATGCACATCACTAGATCGTGGAAGAAGTAGCCGGCGCTAATGTACGTCATAGCGTACGACAGGTTGGTGGACATGTACACGCGGTCGTTGCGGAACCGTGCGTCCATGAGGATCAAGATGCCCAACGGTATCTGTGCGGCGGGGGACAGCGAGCAAGGCAGGCGCTTTGTTGGAAGAGAATGGCCAACCCAGCAGCGTGCACGCGCCAACAGTCACGCCCATGCGTACCTGGGCAAGGTATGCGTGGGCAAAGCCTACCAATCTAGCCATGTTCCGTTGCAGAGCAAACAATAGGTGCAGCATGGCATGCTTGCGACGGCTGAAGTTGCCCGTGCATAGCTCGTATCAGGAGCCCTCCGCACACAGTCGTACTGCCACACGCGGGCACATGTCATCATCCCCGACCCTGTCCCATGCACAGCCAAGGAGGTGACTCCAGTTGGACATCAGTTAGCTATCATCGCACCTGGATGGTGTTGTGGATAGTCCCGACGAGGCGCGCAACCACCTGTGTCGCCGTCCCGCTAGCTTTCCGCGCCTGCGTCTTCGCATCACCCTTGCCGCCGGAGTTCCTCAGCGTCGCCAGGATCAGCGGCTTGACCAGAGCCAGAAGGACGAGCTCACAGAGCCAGAAGGACAAACCTGCGACCCAGTTCATTGGGAGCGGCGTACCCATGGCAACGGGGCTGGGAAGGAACCGGGGAGTGTACGGCAAGGAATTGGACAAGGAATGTGCAGCAGCCGGTAGGCGTGACAACGCAAACTGTGGTATTTGTGAATGAAGGAGGGTGGGAAGCACTATGGGAGGATGGTTACGGCACCGGACAACACTACGATATGGTTGCACAAGGGTGGTGCAGGTCGCAGGGAGGCCCTCCTGCAGTATCCGGTGTAAGCCGTACGCGTGTACCTGCTACTCGACACAACGCCAGCCTGATAGCGGCATCACTCGCAGTTGGGCAGGTCGATCACGCACGACAGGTATTGAGTCCTGCGCTGCATCCCGCGTGGTCACCCCCCGGGTCCCGTTACAACCCAACCCTCCATTTAATAAAGCCCAATGCATCGCTCATACCCTCTAAAGGACATATATGATTACGCAGAACGCCCCAACACTCATACTGTTCCAAGGATGCGGGAGCATGCCCGTAGACACCGTGTCTGGTCAAACCCCCAACCATGTGCTCATCCTCGTCCTGCCCACAACGAACTTCGTGTCGTCTACACGCAACTGCGAGCCTGATCAAGCAAAGCCCCCAGAGCTCTCGTCTCTCGGACTTACCGACGAGCGCTATTCCTGCCAGCTGGCGATAGCGTGAGTCTCCGTGCGCAACGACGTCAAGAATCGGGTCAGCCTTGGCGCCAATCTTCGTAACAAATTCTTCCAATTGGCCGTGAAGCCTCTGCACTGTGGACTGGTCCATGGTGGCTGTCTATTTCAACTATCAAATCGGCGGCGTTTTAGGGTACAGTTTTTTTGACGATTTGCGAAGATATGGCGGGCTCGGTATGCTCAACGATACAAAGGAATAGTCGGCACAGAACAGCCACCCCCACCAGTGAACTCAGTAGCAGTTACATGCCCGCATGCTATTCTAAATCCAACCAGGCCCATAGCAGGCCGTACGTTACCGTACATTACATCGTGCATGGAAACCCACACATTGCCAACCTGACAGGTCCCATGCGCATTCCCTGCATGGGGTTTGACAATCTTCATCTTGTAAATAGCAAATGATGAAGGCCCCTTAAAACTCTTAAAGATGCTGGGGGCACGCCCAATCTTCCTGGTAAGCGGATGGCAGGGAATAACACATGTGTCGCGTTGCAGATGCAGGGATGCTGCGAATACGTTTGCGGTTGATGTAACATACCGTACCCTGCACCATGCGCATACATGCCTTGATTGCCCACTGCTGACGCCCACACACGCTCCTAAGCGGTCCACACATCTGCTGACATCGTGACATGATAGAATACTGTACCCCGGTTACATAAGCAGGATGCATTGAGCCATGAACCGTGAGGCCGTTGCTCGACTTACCGCATTGAGCCATGAACCGTGAGGCCGTTGCTCGACTTACCGGTAGGGCGTATCGTGCGCGGGCATTGGGAGGCGTATCCCTGTGCATGGCGGCAGAGCGCGCCGTAGAATGCATATTGCTGTGGTGCATTGCGGTGTGAAGTGGCAGTCAGGAGAAGGCAATGTTGCAGGGGATTCAGGCCGCACGAACCCAGTCGGGGTAGCGCATCACAAAATGGACAGCGAAGCACGTTGCCACGCCGGGTACGACGCCACAACCGCGCTGCCCAACCACTTTCCCTTTCCCTTGCCGCGTGCTGCCCGCTCCCATGCGCACCTACCAAGCACTGTAACACACGAGGAGCGAATTGCAACACCCAGAGACATGTCGCGTCATAGGGGGTAGCCAGCACACTGTCAGCAGGTCCCAATTCGTGTCTGTCACCCCGTCGCACGGTCCCATACAGACCCAGCATATAGGCACAGCAGTCAGAAGCACAACAGTCAACTGATCCCGAACATGCACAATGCCAAGCAAACAGGCCGCGTGTCGCCAACGCAATTTACGTATGAAGCACCGTGGGTACAACCCGACCAAATCTCGAACTCGTTTTCTTCTTCACAGAAGTCGCTGTACCGTTTGCACCGTCAACCCAAAAGATATTTAAGGATCATGAAGCAGTGGGACATAGCGATGCGGCAAAGAAACAGCCGTTCCAGGCAGGGCAACCGGCACACCATGCAGCCATGGGCGCCCGCAGCCTCAATGCAGCCATGAAATGTCCGATCCTCGCAAACAGAGTAAGCTCGAGGCAGACACAACTAGGACCCGTAAAACGGGAGCCCTGGAGAGGACTGCTTGGCAGGCAGGGGCGCAACTCAAATCAACGAAACGGCCGATGGCAACCTCTGAACTGTTGCACGTTTCGATTCGACGCGCTCACTGCACGTGGATGCCAACTTTGTTCCCGGCATAAATGTCCATGCGCTAGTCTACTTGCATGCAGCCAAGCAAAGCGCTGTCGCACCATGGGTATCAAGATGCAGCTCAAAGGAGGCATCGCCTGTCCACATAGGTACACCCACTCCAAACTACTACGCATCCAGAATGTTCACAAGCAAAGCATCGCGCCTAACGCGGGTACTGCACACGACGGCGATGAAATGAAGAGATGGCAGGATGCCGCAGTACAAACCTTTCCGCCCCTCTGCCCGTGCCACCGTGCCGCCGGTACCGCCCCGTCCACCTGCCCGCACAAGGAACCAGTGCAGCCCGCACCCTCGCGTAAACTTCATCCGAACGCGGCACGCGCCCCCACCACCGCATTACATGATGCCATGCTGCGCGGCGCCGATATACAAGGAACAGCACCGCCGAACGGCGGCGCCTGCCATCTCCTGACCCCATATATTGCTTTTGTATGTCCACCTCGTCGGCGGCAGCGTATGCGGGGCCCAAGCCGCGAGGCATACGACCTCTACGCACACAGAAGAACTTTTTAGCGCACTGGGGTACGTGCCATGTGCCGTGCCGCGACGGCGCATACCCCAGCCGCGACGTTACGCCCCTAGGAGTGGTAATACAACAAGGCACGCCCCGGAAACATGAATGACACATTGCGGTCAGCGCACGCGCATGCGATTACCAAGAACGACACAACAGTTGTCTTCCAGCAAGTGAAGGCCAGGTGTCACAATTCATGAAGGCCACTTGCGCGCCTCACTCCGCCTCGGCCTCTGTTTCATGGCCCTCCTCGGTGGGCGACATCATCGGCGGCAGTCCGCGCCCCGACCCCACCACGCGCCCTCCGCCCTGCGGGTTGGGGAACTCCCAGGAGCCGGCCCCTGGCCCGCCGGCGCCCATGCCGCCGCCCCCTACGCCGCTCAGGCCCACCCCGAGGCCCACGCTGCTCACGGCCGCGCCCGACTCGCTGACGGCCGGTCCGCCCACGTACATTAGCTGGGAATACGCGGATGCGCCTGCGCCCGGGCCCCAGTCAGCCGCCGACGCGAGGCTGAGCGTCGGGACAGGTACGCTAGGGTACGTTGGCGCGCCCGCGGCCGTGATTTCTTCCGCGGAGCTGCCCTGGCTGCCGCCACCGAGCCCGCCGCTGCCGCCGCCGCCGGCGTGCGACCTAAACAGCGCCCGCTGCGCCACGAGGACGGAGGCGCTGGATGCCACCGCCTGCCACGGGCTCGACGAATTGGCGCCGCTGCCGCTTCCGGAAATGGTCATGCCACTGCCGGCGTGGGGCACATTGCCGCACGGCGGCCACTGGACGTGCTGCGGCTGCGCGCCGAGGTGCACGGGCGGCCCCAGCGGCAGGGACGCGTAGTGGGACGGAGGCGGCTGCAACCCCAGCCCCGGGATCGACATGAAGCCCGGCCCCGGGCCGCCGTTGGCGCTACCGTGCGGCGCTCGGACGTGCGGCAGCGTGGCGGACATGGCCGCCGTCAGGCCGCTGGCGGGTATGGGGTTCAGCGGACCGCTGAGGCCGACGCCCCGCTGTACTCGCTTCACGCTCATTGTCTTAACCTGTCGATGCGGCACGGAACAGGCAGCGGAATGCTGTGGGGCGACTGGCAGTGAGCTGGAGCGCTGGGCTTGGGGGCGTTGCAACTAAGGGCTAAGTACGAAGTAGTGGATGATTAGGAAGCTTGTCAGCATGTGGTATGAGCCGAATTGGCACCAGCACGTGCCAACCTTGTGACTTACTGCCAAGCCAGCGTCAGGGCAGAAGTCCATGCCTGTCTAAGAAGTGTAAAGCTTTGGAAGCCCCGAAGCCCATGGCACCGCTCCCTGCAGACACCCCCAGCACTTACCTCGCCCAGCTGCGCTGCCGTTCCATACGGCGCACCGCTTGCCGTGCCGCCGCCTTGGCGCCAAATGCTGCGCCGCCGCGGCAGGCCAGCCGAAACGCCCGCCTCAAGGCTCGCCCGGCGCAACCGACGTATGAGGCCGCCGCCGCTGCGGCTAGCTGTCGGAAGCTGCCGGCCGCCGCCCTGCCGGCCGCCGCCGCCGTCGGTCTGAGCTGGCGGCGAGCCTCCGGCAGGTAATGCATTCCCGGTCCCCGACTGAACCGGCCCCGAGACCACATCCAGGCCAGGATCCAACCCCACGCTACTCCGGAAGAGGTCCGGCGTGGTACGCGGGCCCTGGATCAGACCCGGCAGGCTGGCACGCCGGGCGTGCCCTGCGACGCTGACCTGCGGGGGGCCCGGCTGTGCCACCGGCCAACCCACTGGGTAGGCGCCGCCGTCCTGGCCCGCTGCTGTCGTATGCCGCGGATTGCCAAAGAGGTTCGCCGCCGCGGCGGCTGCCTGGCTGGGCGCCCCGCGTGGGTCAGCCGCAGGCTCACCGGGCGCCGGCGGCGCCGCACCGCTGAGGGTCGTGGCGGCATGCCCCGAAGTGTCGCCCTGCTGCGGCTGCTGCTCAGCCGCCGCTGCCACGGCGGCGGCGGCGGCCGCCGCCGTGGAGGCCTCCCCGCGGCCGAGGCTGACTAACCGCTGCTGCATCTCAAAGGTCTTGGCGCTGCTCGCAAACCTACAAGGGCCCAGACCAAGAGTGGAACGATTTCGATGCAGACGCAAAGACTCCGACAAAGAAGGTTAGCAGCTGGTGCGCTGATGCAGCTCAATGCTCGCCCGTCTGCCCAATCCCCGCCCGCGCCTTGCCTTGTGCCAACCCGCCCTATCAGTACAGCCCTGGTCTCCTGCCCTCATCCCGCAGCGCGCGCCTCGTCATGCGGCAGCCGTTCACTACCTCCTTTGCATCGGCGCATCCTGAGCCTACCGCGCGCGTACCACCAGCCGCCTTCCGTAAACCAATCACGCCTTGGCTTAAATCCATCGGTTCTGCAGAACCGCACCCACCGGCACAGGTAGACGACAAGCGGCTGCGAGCTCCCGCGCGTCGCCTTCTTTAGCACCACCGGCAGCATGGCCACCTCGTCCAAGCCCACGCTCTCCAGCATCTTGGGCAGGCCGTCCGTCCCATTCGAGTCCGGCTGCCATGCACCGGCGGCGCCGCCGGGGGCCGCGCCAATCGCAGAGCCGCCGCTCGTGCTCACCTGGCCGCCGCGGGCCGGCAGCGTCCCTGAGCCCGGGCCGGCGCCCCGGCCGTTCCACTGTGACCCCGTCTTCCGGGACCCTGTGGCGAAGAGGCTGCCCGAGTGCAGCGCAGGGGACGACAGCATCGCGGGGGCGCCCATCGGGCCCCGCAGACCCGGCGCACCGCTTGCAGTACTGCGCCACGAGGCCGCGGGCTGCAGCTGCGACAGCGACAAGGGGTTGTTGTGGACCGAGTGCCCAGGCGGCACCGGCCCATGGGGGTACGGAAAGTGCGGCGCCTGCGCGCCGGATGGCGGCCGGCCGGCGCCCACCGGCCAAAAGGCGGCGGCGGCGCCGCTAGAACCGCCGCCGACGCCGCCAATCCCGGGTTCGCGCTCGTTCAGGCTGAGGAAGCTCACGTCGGCGGTCGGCGGCGACCCGGACAATGTGTCACCGCCACCGTGCACCTGCGGCTGTTGCTGATGCAGGTGGGCGTAGAGCCCGGGGCCGTGGCCGTGCGACAGGACCTGCACGCTGGGCGGCAGCACCGCCGCAGCGCGCGAGGCGCCGCCGCCGGTGCCTGGGAAGACGCGCTGGGAGTCGCGCTGCTGCAGCATCTGATGCTGCGACGCCCACTGCCGCGGCGGCGATGGCGGGTGGCCGAGGCCGTAAGCATGAGCCGCCGGCGCCACCAGCGGGTCGCGGGAGGCCCGCTGCAGCGAGCCCGAGCGCCATCCCACGACGGCAGTGCCAGCGGCTGCTGTGGCGGATACGGCGGGGTGCAGCTGCGGGCCGTATGGGGGCTCCTCGCCACCGCCGCTGCCGCCGCGCTGGGCCAAGCCCACGAGGCGCTCGCTGGCGTGGCGGGAGGGGACGACGCGGCGTTGGGACAGCGACGGCGCCGTTGACAGCTTTGGACTTAAGTTCCCATGCCGCGCCGGACCGCCGCCGCCGGGGGCCGTAGTCTGCCCCGGTGCGCTGCCTCTGGGCGCAGCGGCGGCGGACCCAGGGCCGGCCAGCGACGTCCGGAGCGAGGCGCTGAGGGGGGACTCGGCGACCTGGCTGCCGACAGCCTCGCCCGCGGCCGTCCCGAACTCACCCTGCTGCTGCGGCAGGCCCGGCGACGTGGGCCAGGCCAGCGGCGGCGGCTCCGAGGCCGCCGTGCGGAGGGAGCCCTGGCCCTGCAGGCGGCGGGATAT
>LSYV01000014.1:1712031-1742519 GCA_001584585.1 Gonium pectorale
GGGCTCGCGCGCGACGAGCCGACGGCCAGCGCACCGGCGGCAGCGTCCGCCGCTTCGGCCCGGGAGGAGGACGCGCCGCGCGAGAGCGACGGCGGGTGCAGCGGCCGCATGGAGCCGCGCAGGCCGGCCAGCCGCCGGAGCGAGTCGGGCGAGGGCGAGCGACGCAGCGCGGGTGCCGCCCACGCGGGGGCGCCCGGCGGCGGCAGGCTACCCTGCGAGGGAGGCGACGCAGCCAGGATGCCCCCGCTGCCGTTGCCGCCCGTGATGGAGACGCCGCTCTGGCGCGGCATGAGCGTGCGGGAGGCCTGCCGGCTGTCCGGATTCAGATTCGACATCGTGCGGGCTGTGCGGGACGGCGCGCGGCTGTCCGGCTTGAGCGCACTGCCGCCCCCGCCGGCCCCGCCGCCCGCGCCGCCACTCGGCGTGCCAACGCTATATCCGAACAGGGGATTCTGGGCGTAAGTGTAGCTCTGGCCCGAGTACGGTGTGCTGTACCCCGACGGGAAGCGCGACTCCCCGGCGGGGCTGACGCTTTGGTTGCCGACGCCGCCGACGCCTAGCGGGCCGCTATTGCTGCTGCGCGCGTCCGACGAGCGGCCCTCCGCGTCGGACGTCCGCGCTTGCCGCCGGCCGGCCCTCGCGGCCGTGGCCCCGGGCGCCGGGAGATGTGCGTGGTTGCCGCCGCTGTTGCCGCCGCCGCCACGGCGGGCGGCGCGCTGCGTGGCAGCGCCGCTAGCGCTCAGCGTCGCCGCCAGCTGGGCCAGTGAGTCCTCACGAGTGACCCCGATGACCATGTCCTGCGACACGCTGCCGGCGATGTGCATGACGCCGCCGCCGTACGGCGCGAGGTTGAGCAGCGCCGCTGCGGCGGCGGCGGCGGCCGCCGCCATCGCGGCCGAGGGCCCATCTGGGTCATTCCGGAACGAGTCGGCGCGGCTGATCGGAGGGGGCACGTGGCCTCGCAGTGACACGCTGCGGCCGCCACCGTCGCCGCAATCGCTGGCGGGGCCGCCGCCGCCACCGCCGCCGCCGAGGATGCCCGCGCGCGGCGTCCCGACGAAACCGTAGCCGGTCCCCGTGGCCAAACCGTCAGTGGAGGCAAGGCCTGCGAGTGGCAGAGGTTCGCGAGGGAGTCTGAGAAGCAAAGGTTTGCTGAGGACGGGCTGGAAGCCATCAACGGTCTACCGTCGATGATGGCATGCGGGGGTAACCGTCGTTTGCCGCGTTCTTCATTGCCAGTGACCAAGGCGTTCGTCCCTTGCGTCCGCAAAGAGGCGCCCTGAGGGCGTCATGAGCCACCCAGCGCAAAGCACGACCTGTCCTCCTGCCCTGTGCCGCCTTCCTAGCTGATCCGGTACTGATACAGGGCTGGTGCGACGGCTACGATGCGGTACAAGCGAGATGGTTTCCAATGACTGCGCTGACCCACCCGACGTGCTGCAAACCAACTGCGCACCATACCGTACGCTACCCGCATACGCACCGTCCTCGGCGTGGCCCGCCTCAACGGCCTCAACCGACGCAACCACCATGCCGATAGCCGCGTACGACACCATCTTTACCGCCTGCCCCACCGGCTTGCCCTCGTAGCGGATGCGACCTGCGGTTTCGGGGAGGCGGTCCACGCCCCAGTCAGCGATATGCATCGGCGTCAGCAACGCCTTCGCGGGTGAGCAAAGCACGAAATGCAAAAATGCAATGATCGCAATCGCATCCACCTGTGTGGGTTGCGACGTACTCCGTGCTGCAACGAGATTGCGGCTGTGGCGCGCTGTCGCATCATGCCCCCGCCAGCGCCCCGCCTACCGAGGCCGCACCTGTTAGCGGATCCAAGGAAGCCTTGAGAGGCCCGTAGCTGATGGCCGCCTTGATGCGCGGCCCGCGGAAGAGCAGCACCTCGCGCTCGCCCAGGCCGCCCGCCACGGCCGCCGGCCCCGGCACCGGGCCCGGCGCCATGCCGCTGGCTGTCCCAGGCAGTGACGGCGCTGCAGAGGGCGCTAGCGAGGGCAGCGCGGGGAAGGTGCGCAGCAGCGGGGACTCCGGCGCGGGCGGCAGGACGTCGACGAGGGTGGCGGCGGCAGGGTCGGCCGCGGCGCTCGCCGGTGTGGGCAGCAGGAGAGGGGTTGCTAGCTGCGCCGGGGGTCCCAAATCAAAGCCTCCGGACATGGCGAGCGACTGGCCCGTCATGGCATTGTTGGAATCGCGATCAGGGTCAACGCTGGAGATGTCGTACGTACTGATGTCGTAAGGAGCGAGATCCGGAAACAGCGGCACCGGCGCGCCCGTGGCGTTTCGCGTGGACCCCACGACGGCGGCTGCGGTGGTGCCACCGCCGCCGCCGCGGGGCGACAAGGGCGGCTGCGGCCCCGAGTCGCACGGCGCGCTAATGCGCACGAAGCGAAGCGACGAGCTGCTGATGGGCAGGCCGGCTGCTGGCGGAGCAGTGTCGGCGGCCAGGGTGGCGCCGGCAGTGGTGGGGGGAGCAGCGGTGTCGAAAGGCAGGTTGCCACCGGATGCGGGACCCGTCAAAGAGACAGCGCCCGCCGCGGCAGCGCCGTCGCAGGAGAGCACGGACCGGTTGCTCTTGGTGGCGCGTGTACTGGAGCTGAAGGCCCAGACCAGACCGCCGGTGGCCTGCACCTCCTGTGACGCCGACGGTGCGGCGACCGGGCTCGTGGCGGTGACAGCGGGGCTCGACTCGGCGTGCGCGCCGCTGCCGCCGCCGCCGCTTGAGCCTCGCGCGCCGCCACCCGAGCCCCGGGAGCCTCCCCCTCCAGAGCCGCGGGTGCCGCAGGTGATCAGGTGCGTCGGCACATCCGCTTCCTCCAGCCTCTCCGCCTCCCAGCCCATCGCCTGCACGTGCGTTGACAGGTGCCTGGTCAGTGATGGCGGTTGCGGCGGAAGCGCCACGGCGTCCGGGTGGAGCCCCAACGCCGTCGGCGGCGGCGGCGGCGTCGCTTGCGGGGGACCGCCGTGGCCGTGCCGCCGCTGCGGGTCCGGCCCTGTCAGCGCGTCGGCCGCCGCCGGCGCCAGGATCTCCTCAAAGTGCTCGTGCGCCAGCAGCTCTGCGCTCCAGGGATGGCGGAGGAGGTCCTCCTGTGCCTGCAACGCCCACAGGATGGCGTGGTAGGGGTTCTGGAAGGCGCCGACGACGGTGCCGACGGCGCCGGCCGACGGAGGCGCCGCCGCCGCCACGCCGTGGCACGCGTGCAGCTGGTCGGTCGCAATGGAGCCGAGCGCAGCCTGCGCCTCCGAAATCAGCGAGGAGGCCGCCGAAGAATGGTGGCTCTGTTGCGCCATCGCCGCCAGGCCATGGCAGACCAGCATGCCGTACGAGAGGCAGCCCAACGGCGCCTCCAGCGCCGACAGGCCCAACGGCTGCGCCGTCCGCGGCGCGCGATAGAGCCCCAACCGCGGCAGCAGCCGCGGGCTGTACAGCGCGTACAGGTCCGCGACACCGCCAGGCGCTGGCGGCGGGGGCGGCGCCGCGGCCGACGCCGTCGACGCGGTGGCAGCCGCCGCGGCGGCGTCAGTGTCACCGCCGCGCAAGACGTGGCGTCCGACGAAGAGCAGGTTGAGGGTCCGCTTCGTGAGCAGCTCGGTGCTGATCCGGCCGAGCGTGGAGGCGCTGATGAGGACGTCACCCCCGTTGGCCGCGTCGCTGACGGCCTTGGCCGCCGCAAGCACCTCGCCACTGTACTTCCAGCGCGCCGCAACCTCGCTGTACTGCAGATCCGTGGCGTGCCGTACACCGGTGTGCATGCCTGGCCGCAGACACAGGGCGGCGGCGCACAGCGCGTCAGCCTGCCCAACAACATAACCCGGGATACTCCCAAGCAGGGCACGAGCAAGACTGAGCGCCACAATACAACAAGACCCCGAAGTGCTACATCATCTCCGTGACAGGTTTGGGGCTTGGGGCAGCTCCTTACCTATCCTTACAAGCAGTCCTCTCCGGACCAACGTGCAGTGCTCCGGCGCGCCGTGCCCGTGACCGTGGCCGTGCAGGGCAGCGCTGTGGCCGCCGTGATCCGTAGCCACGCGCTCGTCTACGGCCGCCAACGGCGACAACGGCCCCAAGTTTGCGCAGATGCTATGGCGCGCCCGGCGGCTGGTGGTGGTGGACGTGGGCTGCGGCGCCGCCGCGGCGGCGGCGCGGAGCGCCCACAGCCCGACGTCCCAGCGTGCAGACTGCGCCGGCGGCGTGAGCTGCAGGTCATCCGCATGTCGCCGGCCAAGACCGATGCTGACGGAGCGCATCAGGCCGCCGGGAACCACCGCCGACACGATGCGGCGACCGAGAGACTTGCTGCCTGCGCCGGCGGCAAACGCCGCCCGTGCCGCGGCGGCGCCGCCCCCTCCGAAGTTGACGTGGACGCTGCGGCTTCGGACCTGCACGTCAGGCGCTGCTCCCAAGGAGCCGGACGCGCCGCCGTCTTGCGTTGCACCTGGCAACGTCCTGGCCTTGGCTTCTGCGACCGCCCCTGCGCTGATCGCCGGCGGCGGCGACAGCGGCACGTTGCCGCGGGCCGGCACCGTGCCCGACAGCGTCCTGGCGGTGATCTCTCCGTCCAGCGCATGGTCCTCCTTCCCGTCAGGTTCGTCACCGTCGGCTCCTACGGCGCTGTCGCTGCTGCTACTGCTGCCGTCGCCGCCGATGCGGATGCCGCTGTCGTCGCCGTCGCCGCTGGCATGGACGCTGTGCTGCGAGCCTCCGTGGGCGCTGCGGACCTGCAGCGCATGGGATCCGGACGCGGCGTGCCGGGAGGCGCTCACAGGGACATGCCCCTTGCGCCGCGACCCACCGGACCTGTCGGACGGCAGCGACCGGGACCGGGTAATGGCAGGCGCCGGAGCGGCGTCGCCAACCAGCGGCAGCGCTGCCGTCGGCTCGTCACCGTCCTCAGCCATGGCCCATTCTGACGCCGAGGCGACAGCCGCAGCTGCAAGCGACGGTGCTATTCGACTGGACAGCGTCGTTTTGAAGGCCGCCTTGAGCTCCTGCCATCGCGCCAGCCCGCCGAGCCCAGGGCCGCCGCCGCCGGGCCCCCAGGGTTCCAAGCCGGTGCCCGGCGCCGGCATCTCCCGCCACATCGCCCGCAGCGCCTCCGCCACCGTGTCGATCCCGGGGTGCACCCTCGGCGTCTGCGGCGCCATGGTCGGACCCGAGTGCACGCCGCCGGCGCCGCCGTTGGCGTTGCCGTGCTGCGAGGCGCCTTCGGGCCTGCCGCTGACGGCGCCGCAGCCGCCGTGCGCCGATTCGCTTCTGCCGGGCTCCCCGCCCGCTACGCTTCCCGAGTTGTGCTGTATGCCGCGCCTGTGCCGCCTACGGGCCAGAAGCCGTCGCAAACCCAGACCATAGGAGCCGCCCGCAGGGGCGTGCGCTGCCGGGCTGGGCGTCGCGGCTCCCACGCTCGCGCTGCCGGCGCCGTCCCCAGGGCTCCCGGGCGTCGTCGCAAGCTGCGACGTGCCCTGACGGCTGCCGGTGTGCTCGCCGCCGCTACCTACACCGGTGACGGGGGCACGGTGGTGGTAGTGGAAATGGTGGTGCGCCGCCGCCGACTCGAGGGGCAAGTCCAGAGGCACCTCCACCGCCGTTCGCGCGAGCCAGACTGGCCGGCATTTCTCCTGCTCAAGCAGCTCCGGAGGCCAGGGCTCCTCCAGCAACGCCGCCTGAACCGCGAGCGCAAAATGCGCCGCGTCGTCGGCGTAGTGGAAGGCAATAATGAATGAGTCACCTGGGGGGCCATTTGGAATGTGTTCGAGGGCGCAGGCATGAACACGAGGTAGAAAGAGAGATGGTATGCTCGATGCAGAAGCGCAGGCGTGGCCAAGTGCCGCCGAAAGCGCCACGCATGGGTGTAGGATAGGATGGCAAGGAGCTGTTGGGGTGGCGTAAGAGTGCTGGTGACTTGGATAGCAGCAGGGCCAGGGCACCGCCACGGTTCGTGGCGCCGGCGACACCCACCCTCCGTCTGCGACTCGTAGCCGTTATAACGTACGGCCGTACGGCGCATACAGTTGTGGTGTAGGTTGAAAACCAGGTCCATGACCGCCGGCTCGACTGCCTCCCACAGCGCCTGGGACACGGATCAACGGAATTAAGGCGCCATAGGGAATAGACTCGATCTGCCCAGCCAAGGCAACCCTTTGCAAGCCCTTCAAAGCAGCTGAGAACGTGGCACGCGCGCACGCTCATTCCGAAAGGAGCCGTTGTAATGTCGGTGCCGACCCGTGGGTCTCAGACCCCAACGAGCAGCACGCCTTCGGACGGTTGAGCATGCCGCCAAACCACTCACCGTGCTGCCCTCCACGTCGGAGACGACCAGCTGCGTTGCACACATGTCCGGGGCAGAGGCACGGGGTTAAACATTGGAGGTCCGCAAGACCGGAATGCCACGGGCTCATCACACATGGCTTCTGATGCACGGCGGCCTGCGCGCCACTGTGAAGCGTTGACCTAGAATGCCTCATACGCCATGTAACAAAGGAAAGTGCGACGGGCACATACGTCCATGGCCTGCCCGCATGCGGCCGTACCGTCGTGTCGTCGCCAAGCCCGGGATGACCCTTGGGCCGCCACTCGCTGCGGTACCGCAGCTTCCGCTGCTGGGCCACCCTGTGGCTGATGCTTCCAACCACCACACTCGCCGCGATCACCATCACCACGAGAACCACGGCGGCGCCAATGCCCGCCGCGCGGCCCAGCCCGGGCGCGCGCGTGCCGGCGACCGACTGGTCGCCGGCGGAGGGCCCAACGCCGTCCAGGTAGCCGATGCTGTGGTGGGGCACGCGTTCCGTGGGCAGCAGACAGCACGTTGGGGTCATCAGGTAAGGTGAAATGGTTCCTTGGATTCTACAAGGAGCCAATCAAACTCTCACAGCACGCCACAGGAACACAAAGGCGCTACCTAAGGCAGTCTAGCTCAACAGAAGTCGCTCCCACCACCGTACACACGCAGGAAGGAAGGAGTGCCTCGTCACGTTTCCGGCCTCATTGGCCGGTCGCAGACCGCCAGGCCCAGAGCCGCCGGGCCCAGAGTTGCGGGCGCCGCACCTGTAGAGGTAGTACCGCTTGATACAGTCAAACCGCGCATTCTTGCGGTTGTAGACCGCCGCCAGGGCCTGAGTCATGTTGGCCAGCGCCTCCGACACGTCAGTCCCCTCGCTGATGGCTGTCGCGTACTTGTCCAGCGCACGGCGGTAGGCATACGCCTGCAGCGTCCGCACCTCCAGCATCACGTTCTCAGAGTCGACCTGTTGAGGCAGAGGCAACCAAGGGCCGGGGCGCCGCCCCACCAACATGGGTCCTTGAGCCACATCATTCCATGGGCACGTGCCGCAAGGCTGCGGAGAGTGCATCAGTGCTTGCTTGGGAGTCATCGGCGGGCGGAATGGTCGGCGGCTGCGTATGCATGTGCGATCCCGCCCACCACTCGCGTACCCACTCGTGTCGGGGCCTCGTCGCGCACCGGGGATCCATGGCGCTCCTCTGCCGCCCCTACGCTCTGCCTCGCACAACACCCGCATGCCCGCCTACGGTTCGTCTCGCGTTGTGCCTCCTGTTTTCCCCAACGCTACTACCGCACGCCCCCGCGCCGCCTACCTGAGCCTTCATGACCTGTAGGAACTCGGAGATGACTTTTCGCGGGTAGCCCCGCCGCTCCCAGCGCCACAGGTTGGCGGGGTCAAAGTGCTCGTACCTGCGAAGTCGGGAGAACAGCCCGCAGTGAGCCACGGATCGTGAGCAGCGACGAGCGCATCTCCCGTGCGCAGACCGCGTCCCTCGCACCTGTACGGCCCAAGCTCTGTGACTGGGCTGGTCACGATGTCCCACGACACGTTGCTGGAGCTGAGCAGCGCAAATACCGACATGAGGTTGGTCTGCTGCCACACGCCGGCGCGCGACGAGACGGCGGCCGACACTGTGGCCAACGCAAGGTAGGGCGCGCGGTTGACCAGGCGCGGCCTGCCGTCGGGGCCGGGCAGCTCGTCCGCGTAGGGGCACACGGCGCGCGAGGCGCACTCCTCCAGCTCGCCCGTTGTGCGGTTGAGCACCTGAAAGCAGGTAAGGACAGATGAGACAGCGAAGCGCACATGGTGCGAAACAGGCCAGCAGGTGCGGGGCCAGGGCAGCAGGGGCCAGCAGATGCGGGGCCAGGGCAGGACAGCGGTGATGCGTTATGAGCACCAGCCGGCCCCGCAGCAAATCGTGCGGTGCTGTGGAGATGCCAAGGTCGATTGCGCAGGAAGGGGACGTCCTGAGGAGTGCTCTTGGCGCGCATTGGAAATGGGCGCTCAGCGCGCAGGCCAACACCGGGATCGGCTAGAAAGTATGTTTAGAGGTACGGAGGGAAGGGCGTCGTGGCGGGGTGCTCACGGGGGCGGGAACCCGTCAACGGCGCGGACGTAGTTGGGTCTCGACTGCCCCTCAGCCCTCACCTTGGTGCTCCCGGGCAGCAGCGCCACGCTGACCTTGTCCTTCACCGCGCTGAAGGGCAGGAAGGTGTTGGCCTTGAGCTGGTAGCCCCAGCTCAGGGTCAGCGCGCAGCGGCCACGCACGAAGGCCATGTTGAAGGGCAGGCACGGCGCGGTCGTCTCGTCAGCCGGGCCGTAGGCCTTGAGCTGCGCGTACAGCTCCATGGCCTGTCGCATGGCTGAGTTGTTGACGAGCGGGCGCATGGTGACTGGGTCGAAGAAGGCCCCCTGGCGGGTGCCCTGCGTCTGGATGAAGGAGGACCATATGGCCGCCAGGTTGAAGCCGTTGAAGCAGTCTGGAGGAGGCACAGGAATGGGTCGGTGGCGGAATCATGCATGGGGAGGTAGTTGGTTGAAAGGCATTCTCAGTAGAGGAACCCTGGGACGCTCGGGGAGGAGAGAGATGGGGGACCTGATGCGGCAGCACAAGGGAGACAATAGGTTGTAAAGGCCCATGGACGGTGAGCATCATGACCCTCAAGGTGGATTGGCGGCTGCCCCATCCTGCCCATTGCGCACATCGCGGCCGCTGCAGGCAGACTCCGTAGTCGTGCACGCCGTCGCCGTTCATGTCGGTTCCGTTGGCGGCCTTCGCGACCATCATGAACTCCTCCCACGTGGCGGGCACCTCCAGGTTGAGCGCCTTCAGCACGTCATGGCGGTAGTACATCTACAGGTTGGTTTGAAAGGGGGTTCGCAGTAGGGGAAGGGAGCTTATCAGGGACCAGTAGCACACGAGCTTTGCGTACGGCTTGAGGCTGCCTGCAGCTCCACGGGGTGGTCCATTGCTGTGGAGTGCCCACTGCGCGCTGGACGAGGCTCTCAAAGCGCCAGCAAATTATGACTGGATTACCGGACAGCGAAGGGCGGCCCGCGCGGCCCCGGCGGCCGCCCACTCGCCAGGTCACGGGTCAAAGCGGTGGACCGTGCTCCGCTGAGCGCAGGGCACCACCCGCCAACCTCCCTACCTGGTAGACGAGGCCGCCGAACGGCAGCGACGACACGGCACCCTGCGCCACCACCACGCTGCCGCGAAAGAGCTTGTGGATGCCCACCCACTCAATCTGCTCCTTGTACGGCGCATCCACGACCATCTGGCTCAGGTCCAGGGTCAGATTCGCGTCGTACATGTCCACCAGTGAGATGGGGTCCACCTGGGGGACGGTGGGGGGGGGGGCGGGGTTGGGGTTCGAGCCGGGGAAAAGTGAAGACGGGGAAGCGCATGCGGGATGGGCGAGTAACCCCTTCGACAGGAAGCAGGCATGGCGAGGAGCTCGCGTGGGTGTTGTACAGGATTGTACAGGAGCAGTCATACATGAACGTGAGGCTTGGGGTTTGCAGGGTGCGCAGCGAGGGTCAGGGGGAGGCCAGGCGCACGCGGCCACCCCTGCTGAGCGCACGACGTATGAGGAACCATGCCGCACCTTGCGGGCCGCACCGCAACAACCGGCCCCCATACTCATGAGCCACTGTGGCGCCTCCCATGTCCCCCTACCAGGAAGGCGTCGAAGCCAGAGGGCGGCGCCGCGTTGGCTTCCAGGCCCAGCAGCTGGGGAGGCACGCCGGCCATGTGTGACAGCGTGCGGCCCCAGGTGCTGATTGACGTGACGGTCACATTCAGTGACGGCAGGGGGGGAAGAGACGAGGACGAGGGCGCGGGCGATGAGGGCGCGGAGGACGTGGTTGCGATCGCGGTGGCGGTGGCGACCAAGGCGGAGGGGGGGCCGGCCAAGGTGTCAAGCTGCAACGGCGCGGGCGCGACACTGGCTGCGAAGGCCTGAGACAGCACGTAGGCGGTGACGGAGAGGTTGGGTGCTATGATGGAGAGGCCCTATGGAACGGCGGGGTGGGGAGAGGGCACAGATTACACAGTGATCATGCATCCTTCCGCTCAGCGGGGGTGTGCCGAGGGCGTCGAGCCCCAGTAGGCGGGTAGCGGTCTCGGAAAGGGGCCACGCCTCATCTTGGGGGGTGCTGCTTAGGACGAAGGCCCCACGCGTATCATGGCCCTGCGCAGCAGCGACGCCGCTCGCCGCAAGCCCAGCGCTGTGCGCCCACAAGCCATCGACTGCCAACAGCCGATGCCGTAGCAGGCAGGCAGCGCCCGAATACCCAATGGCGGGTGTTGGTGGTGCCTTAGGAGCGTGCTCCACCTCGTGCCCGCCGTGCTGCGGCCACGTGGCGCATGGCCACTGGGAACGCTGCTGCTGCCCCGGCTTGCTGGCTGCCGAGTTCCTCGGGCCAGAGCACAACAGCGGCCGCTTAGGCGCCTCGCCGGGCCGCTGAGCTGCCTGCTAGGGGCAGGGGAAGCGCTGCTGCCTGCCTCCAGCGGCGGACTGCCGCCAGCCCGTCGGAAGCCGCCGGCCAATCGCTTCGTCCCGCAGCGGGGCGACGAGATCAGGCTGCGCAGCAGTCCAGCCCCCAGCAGCCTCCAACGCAAGCCCCCGGTGCTCCTCGTCAGCCGCCATAGCCCGGTCACGGGCGTAAGGCTCCGGAAAGGCCCTGCGGCTCAGCGCCTGAGCAGTGATAGCCATGACGGCCGCCCGGGCTGTGGTGGCGTCTGCCTGGGCCTGGCGCTGAAGCCTGTGAAGCCAGATAAGCGCCCGTCTCTGCTCGCAGACGCAAGTCCTCCCAGCCGTGTCCGGGGCATCCAGATTTCCAGGCCGTCCGGCTTGCGGTCCGCTACAGTGCTTGTAAGGGCAGCACTGCTGGGTCCCGTTGAAGGCCCCGCAAAGCCGGGCGGGCGACACGGGGAGGCGGACGGGGCCTCGCCGGTCCGTTCCCAGTGCCCATTCCGCGACAGGGGTGCAGCTCCTGGCTCGCCTTAGGGCCATGCGCAGCCGAATGTGTGCCGGCTCAACTGCCGACAAGGCACTACTGGCGCTACCTATCCCATCTCTGGCCAGTCGCTTGGCGATTGTACAAACGATGTGGCCGTGGTGCCCCACAGTAGGACCGTTCGTCTCTCACAAGCCGCGCCCAAGCACACGACCTTCCCACGCCCTCCCCTCTCTCTCCCCTGCCTTATTCAGCCACCAGCTGACCTCCGCGAAGTTAAGCACCCAGGTTCACCCCTGCCGGCCCTTCCTGCACCCAGGGCCCCGTCCCCAGTGCTGGCTGCCCCTTATGCCCCTAACGACCACGCCACGGATGCCTCTCGCGCGGACAGGCCCAACGCCGCACCTGTCCAGATGCGTTCAAACAACCTCCGAGCCATTGCATAAGCGTCACCGCGGACAGAGGGGGGCCTGAACTGCCTTGAGCGACTTCCTTGCACCTGAGGCATGAGACACAGCTTTGCATTGTCTCAAGTCCGAACGGTGAAGGCAGCGAGGCTGCTTGTGTCGCCAGCTCTCTCACCGCGCCTGGAGCTTCGGCACCACCTCGGACACCACCCCCCGCAAACAGATGTCAAGAGGAGCTGCTTGCACGCCAGTCAGCAGCGCCAGAGCGGTGGCCAGAGCAAGGAGCCCGGCAAACGAGCGCATCGTGGACTGCCACACCTACAAATTTCCCCATTTATATTGAGCGTTGTCCCCTTAACACCCCAACACCCCACGGTGGTCCCTCGTTAGGAAACGGCAGGAAGTTGGTAGAATCAGTCATTAGGTACTCTGTTTACCATGTTATATACAGCATGGGTTGAAAAGTGAGGTGCGGTCCACCCGGAAGCCGTTACGCAAGTCCGGCAGCAATTCGTACGCCTAGGTCACTGCTTACGCCTGCGCAAGTAGGCAATCTGTTATCATACCGTGCACGCCTACAACGTCTCACACCGGTATTGCAACACGGTCGGGGTCAACTTCCCACGACCGCAGTCTCAGACCTCGAGAGACTCATGTTACTTCATAGTTGGGTTAGGGACTTATGTGGGTACCAACCCAACGATGAGGTGACATGAGTGCCACACGAGTGCACGGGCGCCTCCGCTGTGCGCGTGGTGGGGGTGCAGCGGCCGGGTGGCTCGGCCAGGGCTGGCGGTATGCCTGCAGCCGGGTGTCCAGCGAGCGCTCAGCGAGCTGGGCCCACGCACAAGCCTGCACAAGCATCACGCGTCGGCAGCACATCCCCATAGGCAGGGGATTCGTAGAGACCGTCTTCGGATCTGCTGGTGGGGTGCTTTGCAGATTTACAAGCTGGGCAAGCATACCCGGGGAAAGCGTGAGGTGGGGAGGGCAAACGGCAAAGTAAGACGCATCCTCCTCTCAACAAACTTTCCACAGGCAACGTCCTTGACCGTCCTGGACCTAACACGGATCTGTGCGCACGCTTTGCTAATGCCGATGCTATCAGAATGTCTCTTGTCCGGAGCCCCAACGGCCCAGAGAGGATGAGCTGACTCAGAGCGGCACACGCCGCACGCGAGGGGCCCATGGGCTCCCGGCCTCCTATCGCCCAGCTGAGGCATGGTGAAGCTGGCTGAAGCCGGAGCTCAAGCTTTTGCGCGCCATGGAACGCCGTCCGCCCTCCCTTTCCCCCATAACACACAAAAAAAGGGGGCCACCCGGTCCGAAGCGGCGCACGTTACAACCGGCCACCCACAACGCCGTCGCCGCTTTACTCAGTAACTCCGTGCCAACAGGTGCCAAGTCCGGGTACTTGCAAAAGCTTTGTACATGTGTCGACCTCGCCATCCGACTCCAACACCTCGTAATTGAACACTCCTGGCGGTTGCTTGCATACGCCCCGCAAATTGGATGTTGCAGCGCCACACATAGTCAACAGAAACGGTCGGTCAGAACTCAGGCGACACAAGCAGGTCCACAAGGGACGCCAGGTAGTGCACGTCAAAGCCGATCCGGTCAAGCAAACCGAGCAGCCGCGGGTGCGCGCTGGCCGCCGTCAGGCCGCCACCGCCGCGCAAGCTTGGCACGCGAGCCGCTGCCGCTACCGCCGCGTCATCCCCCTCGCCTTCGCGCTTGCCGTCGTCCGCGGCGGCTGCAGCCGCGCAGAGGCTCGCGCGGAGGGCGGGTATGTGGTGGCGTGAGAGGGCGTGGAGCAGCGCCAGCGCCAGCAGGTGCCACTGCGCCGGCTTGAAGCTCGGCACGGGGCCGGTCACCCTGCGCCGGGGGAGGCATGCGGGAAGGGGGTAGGGCAGCCGCGTGGCGAGAGAGAGCGCTGTGATGGCTCACTGAGCGTGCAGACGTTCCGGCGCTGCTGCTGCTGCGCGCCGCTTGTGCCCCGCAAAGCCCGCTGGCGTGCAAAAAGGCCCTGCTGTCTAATAATTCGGACACGCCTCCTGCGTCCCGCTCAGCGGCCAGTCTCCGGCGTGCTCTCGGTAGCCACTACCAGCCGCAATTCAGACAGCTGCAGCCGCGCCGCCGGAGGCGGGCCCCTTGAATACGCAGCCATCTGCCGGTCTCACCAGGGCCCCCCATACATATACACGCGCTGCCTTTCGATAGTCCTTCTTGGCCCGCATCGGGGGGTTCATGGCCTGTCGGTTAGGGTCTTACGCCTGCTAGGCTCTTCGCTTGCGCCTTGTTGCTGCTGCGCCTGCTACAGTGTCTCGAGCACGCTGTTCTCTCTTCAACACACGCAACATGCAGACCCAGCTTACTGGATTGGGCGGGGGTTGATGAGCTGCCAGCTAGGTCGCTTGTTCGCTTGCTTGTTTGCATTACCGTATGTATGGAGCACGCAGTGCTTAGCACATACATCGGTAGCACACACCAGGCCCACGCACACAGCCACGCACACACCTGAAGCTCGCCACCAGCGCCGCCAGCTTCCGGTCCACGTCGGACTGCGCCACGCGCACCGCCAGGCTGCCGCACACATCGCGCAGCGGGGCCGCCAGCAGCTGCAGCAGCACGCCGCGCGCCTGCAGCGACGCGGCGTCGGGCGGCGCGGCGCCGTCGGCCTCAGCGGCGTACGCGGCGTCGGGCAGCGCCGGGCCTGCGGAGGCGCGCAAGGGGAGGGGTTGGGTCGGCGTTGAAGCAGGGAGTGAGCTAGGGCGTGCGCGTCGTCAGGGACCGAGCAAGCTAGGGCAATCACGGACACGGACGTGCTCGCAGGCTTCACGCGTGGTCACCTGGGTGTATGCCAAGACAAGCGAGGTCGGGGATCCGTGAGAGGTCGGCGGCTACACAACGCACAGAATGCGTTCTCCGGTTGTTTGTGGGGGGCTGTCCAGTACTCGGCACGAGGCGGCTCGGCCCCGCCGCACCCACCCGGGTCATTCAGCGGCCCCAGGCCCACGCCCACGACGAACGCTACGGTGCGTGAGTTGACCCAGCCAACCAGCGCCATCTGGACCTGGTTGTACGGCGATAGCACGGTGTGGTAGTGCTGCGTTGTACGGCGAAAGTACGGCAGCATGGACCTGGGGTAGAGCGGGAGGGGGAAGGGGCATTCGCGGGCGGGTGCGGTGAGGGGTTGGAAGGGCTTGTGTCGCTGCTACGATGCTTGGTGAGACGAGGCCCAAACGACGCAACCGGTGTTCACTGCATGCTGCGAGAGGATGCGAGAGGCACCACGGCGGCTGGTTTCTGCTGCACCTTGCAAACACCGCCGCCGTGTACACCCCTTCAAGCGACATTTTCCTTTTTCATGCAGAGTTGGGCGTTGGGAAGCATTGTCGGCTCACTTGAAATTGTAGTCGTCGGCTGACGAGGCGTTTGACGCCGCATCGTCGTCGCTGCCGCCATCCTCCTCGCTGGAGTCCAGGTCATCCCGGAGGGGAAAGGCCGCCGCCGCCTCATCGTCCGCCTCGGTTGCCGGAGCGACCCACGGCTCAGCTCGCCCCTGCTCATTCCCCCGCCCGCTGCCCGCGTCTCCGCCACGAAGCTCCCGAACAGGCTCTCTGGCTTGGTTGTCGCGTGCGGCGGAGGCGGAGCGGGCCTCTTGGTCCGCTTGCTGTGCAGCTACGCCCGGAGTCGGTGCGGTCGGCACCCCTTCCGTTGAGGAGCGGGAGGGAGAGGCGGCTGCGGTCGGCGGTGCCGCCGCCGGGGCTGCGGCAACAGCAGCAGCGGCAGCTGTGCCGGAGCTGCTGGAGGCCTCTGCTGCGGTGAGCTTCTGCTGCTGCTCCTTCGGTTCCTCCCGTTGCCGAAGCCGTTGCTCCTGCGCCCATCGGCTGCGGCTGCCGGATCCGTCCGCAGCTGGAAGCGTCTTAGCGGCTGCCGCGGGTGCCTGTTGCCGTGGGCGGCACGAGGAGGCCCCCGGCGCCGCGCATCGCCCGCCGGCGCGCACCTGCGCCGGTGCGTGCCGGCCTTCGTTCCTGCCCCGCACCGTCCCGCTGCCCGGCCCCGCCTCCTCCTCCTCCTCCCTCTTCTGCTCCTTCTCCACCTCCTGCTCCTCCTCCTCCGCATCATCAACCGCCCGCAACGTCCCCGAGTACAGATCGTCGGCCACCTCATCCGCGTCCCGGTCGTCATGCTCGTCCATGTACGGCTCATGCCCGTCCCCATCCTCGTCATCCCCCTCCTCCTCGGAGAAGTACGGCTGGTTCTCGGGCGGGATGGGCACGCCGCCGCCCGGCGGCCGCTTGCCGCTCGGGACGTGCACCACGCGCACCTGGGGCGCCTTCCCAGCGAGGACCCCGCCGAAGGGGCCGGAGGAGGCCGAGGCGGAGGCGCCAGGCGGCAGCGGCGCCCACGGGGCCCATGGGTCAATCGCACCGCGGCCTCCATCAGCTGCACCGGCGGAGCGTGTTGCCCCGGACGCGCCGGGAGCCGGCGACGCCGCGTCTGTTGACGCTGCCGCGGTCCCCACGGGCGCCGGCGCCGGCGCGGGCGCTGAGGGCAATGGCGCTGACGGAGTCGCAGAGTCGCTGCCGCCGGCGGTGCGCCCGCTGGCGGAGTCGCCGCCTGGGGCAACCGGCTGCTGAGTCGGCGCGTTGAAGTTTCCTCCTCCTCTGGCCGCGTCCCCGCCGGGCGGTGCCGGCGTGGCAGGCGCAGGCGACGGGGAGGTGTGCTCCCTGTCCCCGCTGCTGCTGCTGGCGGGCGGGCTTCGGACAACTGCTCTACCGCTGCTGGAGGCGGGGCTCCCAGTCGCGGAGCCTGAGACGCCCGCCGCGCTCGTCGCGGGATCCAGATAGACCACCTTGCGGCGCGGCGGCGCCTGTGGCAGGAAGCGGCGGAGCCCACCGCCGCCGCCGCCGCTGCCGCGTCCTCCACTGCCGCCGCCGTCCGTGCCGTCGCCCTCGCCGCCTCGACCGCCGATGCCGTCTGTCGTGCTGCGGGGGCCGCCCGAGCCGCTGGGCGTCGCGGGGCTAAGAGCGCCCGCGGCTGTAGCGGGCGTGTGGGGCGTGGGCGACAGAGAGGGCGCCGACGAGGCCGCCAAAGAGGAAGACTGGGAGGAGGAGGAAACCGAGGCAAGGGGCTGCCCCCCGCCCGGCGCAGATCGGTCAGCAGCCGCCGCTGCCGCAACAGCCGTGGCAGCGCCGGCCGGCTGGACAGCTGCCGGGGCGGGCACCCCGCCTGCGAGCTGAGAGGAGGAGGGGGCGGCCGCCGCGTGGCTCGGCTGCGGCTGCGGCTGCCGCCGCTGCACGCCAGCCGCAGCTCGGCGGCCCACTCCGATGCCGCCGGCCGATGGCGGGAACCACATGCGCAGGGCGCGCGGCGGCTTCTCCGCGCGAGGCGCCAGGGGAGCAGCCGTTCCTGCCGGGCAGGGCAGGAGCAGGACTGGGATCGGTTGCAGCATGGCCACGGAAGGGAGCAGTACGGGATACGTGGACAGCCGCCAGTGGCAGATGATGAATACCCTGGGTTGCCACCCTTACGTCCCTGCCCATGCGCTCGCCCGCGAGCGACATTACTCATTCAGTGCCCCATTACCAAAGGGCTCCCACGCATGCGCCGCAGCGCTGCACGGGTGCAATGAAGCTGAGTGCCGGGTGCCAGGACCTCCTAGGGGTCTCGCCGCCCGCAATGCACCCCCGCCGCGCCTTCCCCCACCTTGCAGCGCCGCCGCCAGCTCCTCGTCCGTCAGCCCGCCGCGGGAATCCGGCCCCACGCCCGCCAACAGGACCTCGGCCGCCTCCGCCACTCGCAGAGTGCCGCGCGGGCCCATGGCCGGCCCCCGCTGCCGCCCGACCCGCACCCGGCTGCCGTCGTCCCCGTCTCCGTCTCCGTCCCCGTCGCCCTCCTCATCCACATCGAACAACAGGACAGGCTGTTCCGTGCGCCCCGAAGGTGCCGTTAACGTCGCCGCGCCGCCGCCGGAGGACTTTCCGGCGCCGCTGGCGGGAACCTGGTACTCCACCTACGAGCCGATGGGGTCGAAGCGCATGAAGATCCGATACGGGTGTCGAGTACAGCGCTGTGCGGACATGGCGTGCGAACGCCCCACAGCCCCCACGGCGCCCACGGGGTGTGCGTGGGAGGGGTGGGGGACAAGAGGGCGGCGGTGCGTGCTTGCGTCACACGGCTCCCCAGGGTACTGCCACAAGCACAGCATGGGACGCTCCCCGGCTGCTCCACTCCCTGGGGGCACAGCCCATCCCTTCGAGAGGTGTTGCGCCCACCCCCCTGCGGGCCTGAGCGGTGGCGTCAAAGAGACATCACACTCCAGGCCAAGCCGCAACGACTTCACCTTCGGCCCGAACGTCACCCGCTTCGCCGGCTCCCTCTCCGCTGCCGCCGAGGCACTCGAACCGCTGCCCCCCGCCCCTGCGCTGCCCATGGCTTTGGCGGAGCCGCCCCTCCGCAGGCTGGGCTTGAGCGCCGCCGGGGTTGTCGGATCCTCCGCCGCCGCCGCAGACCCGGCCCCTGGCCCCGCTGTGGAGTCACCCGTCGGTGCTTTGGGCCCCACGGCGTCGTCACGCCCAGCAGCTCCGGGAGTCGAAGCCTCCACGGCGGCTGGAGTGGCACCGCCAGGAGCGCCGGCGGCTTGGCCCGCAGTCGCCACCGCTGCCGCCACCGCCGCCGCCGGCGACGATGATTCCCGTACTGTCCCACCAGCTGCCACTGCTTGCCCCTGCCCCACGCTGGCGCCTTCGGCAGCTCCCGCTGACGCCGTTGCTGTCGGCGCCGCCGTCTCCGACGGTGCAGCCTCCCCCGAAACGATGGCCGTCGATGGACCGTCGGCCGGCTTGGTCCGGCCCGACCTCCCACCTGCTGGCCCTGCCCCTGCCCCTGCCGCCGTCGCCGGCCGCCGGTTGACCGCCGCAGGGACGTACCCCTCGACCGCCTGGTGCCCTTTGCTGCGCCGCGCCGCAGCGCCGCCGGCGCCGGCCTCGCCCTCGCCGCCTCCCGATGCCGCCAGCCTGTCAAGCGCGGCACCGCCGGCGGCCGCCGCCGCCGCCGCGGCGGTGGGGTCTCGCTCCACGATCTCTGCCATCATGGTGGCCACGCCACCGCCCTGGGCCGCCACGCTTTCCATGCCGGGCCTGTGCACCGCAACGGTTAAAACGGGTGCAACCATAACATTTACGGCACGATAGTATTAGAGAACGGCGTATGCGCCAGGTAGGCCCCGGCACGGTAACGGTCAGGACTCAAAAGCAGCGGTTCGGTAGCGTCCTGCAGCGTCCAGGTCGCCTCGACGCTGCCCCCATAGTTCACCGTGGCACCACCATGGACCGCGCAAACTCACCTCCTGGGTTGGTGGCTCGCTGCCAGCAGCTGCCGTACCCCGGGTTTGAGCCGCTCTAGGGGGTCCCCAAGCTGAGCGGCGTACGACTGGACGAGCGACTCGCAGGCGGCGCCACAGAAGTGGCTTGGCGGCGGCAGCTCCACCGCGCCGCCCACTGCCGGGTCCCAGCGCCGCCGCGGCGCCGAGGCGCTCGGCAGCGAGTGGGCGTTGGCGCACAGAGGGTTGCCGCAGCGGCCTGCGGCGCCAGACATGGCGGGAGTGCAAACGGCGAGAAAGAAAGAAAGCCATGAATAAAGAATGCGGCGACGAGATGATGTGCTGGGCGCGACAAATAGGAATGCGAAGGCGAGGTTACTAGGCCAGCAAGCAGGACGTCGCCCAGGTTCCTGTACTGCCCGCAGTAACGCGTGCGCATGCAGTGTTACCCGCCCCTGCTGCTGCGGATAGGGTGCTGCTGCGGATACAACGCATCAGGATAAGCAACAGGTGGAGTAAGCCTCGTTCCCGCTGTCGACCGTGAGCAACGGGGCGCGGGAGGGAGAACACTGGTGTCTCCGAAAAGGGGCCGTGGCGAGGACGCTGCCCAGACACACACACCGCCCGTGTGCTCGCATCGGCAGGCGGCAAACTCGCGCAGCCACGCCGCTCACTCCTCGCGTCGCGTGCAGGAAGGGGAGAGCCACGCGGGCACCCACTACACGGTTCTGGATCGGGAACCGATTGATAGCAAAACCTTAGTCCGGCTCTCGCGCCGGGCTAGTTTGTGCTTCTGATCACCTCCCCATTGGCGTTACGCCAGGCCAAGGGCCTCCCGTACCCGCGAGCGCCCTCTCCTCCGCCACGCCCAGCAGCTCCTCGCCGCTCATGGGCGCCGCCAGTTTGCTCAGGTGCGCCACGTCGCGGGCTCCATGCTCCAGCAGCAGCAACATCGCGGTAAAGACGGCCCGCCGCCGGCGCGTCTCAAAGTCAGCCTCCGGGTCGGCGGGGATGCCACCGCCACCGCCACTGCCGTCGCCATCGCCGGCAACGCAGCTGTCGCCTGTGCATGCGCCCGCACTGGATCTAGCTTTGAACTTGATAGCTGGTCTGGGTACGGGGCCGGGTTTGGCGGCCACGGTGGTGCGAGCTGGTGTACCCGATGTGGTAGTGGCAGCGGCGACGACGGAGTTGGCCCTTTCACTCCTCGTGGAGGTTTGCTCGTCCGCGCTTCTGTCTACCTGCTGCGCACTGCCAGATGCAACTGCCGGTTCCGCTGAGGACCGGGCCAAAGTTGCGCGGGACCCCAGATTCGTGCCGATGGGCGCGTCTTCCGCCGTGGGGTGAGATTCAACAGGAGGATCGGCCGCTATCGCCGTGACTGACTTCAGCACTTGCAGCCCGCCGGTTTGCTCGGCAGCAGCGGCCGGCCCGGCATTCGGAGCTGCCTCGTCGCCGGAGCTTTCGTCATAGTTAAGAATAGGGAGTGATAAGTCGTCCATTCTACTAACAAACTGACAGTGGCAACAAGCTCATGCAGCCGTGCGGCGGACTGCCGACGGAAGGAATGAAGCGATTGCTAGCACGTTGTAAACTGTTTATGACAAGGAAAATCGACATGCTACTTCGTTGGACGAGGCAGTGACACGGCGGGATGCAAATTGGATTGGTTGTTGTGCCTAATGCTGCCATCTTCGCCTAAATAACATCTTTGAGCACACTACACTACACTACATTGTAATCTTGGCTTGGTACGCTATAGGGCCGAACAAAAACCTCAACACCGTCATGTGCGAGTCTCCAAACCATGCGGGAGAACTACCAGGAGAAGTGGAGCCAGGAGAAGCGGAGCCTCAACACGCTGCGATGATCGACAAACTTGACAACCAGTTGGTAGAGCTGAGTAAGAAGGTGGCGGAGATGGAGACCATATTCCGCTTTGAAGCGGTGCGCCGCACGTGCTGTTTGTGGCAGCTGCGTGACGAGGCACGGGAGGCGCTTGCCGGGCGCAAGCTCACTGATGGTGAGCGGGGCGACGCGTGGAATCGTGAGCTGGAGAGCATGACCGACTTCAAGGGCTTCCCCAAGGAGGCCGCCATGCTGACGAAGTTCGGTCATGTACCACAGCCGCGTGTGCGGAGCTTCCACCCAGTCATCATCGCCGCGGCAGTGACGGCGCTCACCAGGGACCGGGAGGCCTACCGCGCCCTCTTCCAGGCCGTGTACAAGGCCGACGCGGACGCTGTGATTGCTGACATCCTTCAAGATGACGACGACGACCGATCGCAGTAGATGCCACAGTGTGTTTGTGCGTCGCAAGCTTTTCCGCAGCTGGCCGGGCAAGACGGGCTAGGGTCAAAGCACGTTTGGCCTTTAAAGCCTATTGTATGGTGGTGTGACGTCGTGGAGGTGAGCCGCGCTTCCAACCATGCACAGCTGCTGCTGGTGGGAATGCAGTGACGCGAATGCGCCGTCGGCGCCGGTACGCCTGCCGTCATCCGTCTTTGGGCAGGCAGCTATGTCGGTAGATCAGTTGGGCCCCATCGGTATCAACGTGTCACTATGGCCCTATCTTAGGGGGTGGGCGAAGTTAGGATGTCTGGGAGGCAGGGCGAGTTAAGGGGTTTGGGGCCGCAGGTTGAGGGGTTACCGGTATTGTCACAGGGATGATGTTCGCTGCGGCAACATGCAACGGCTGTGTGAGGGAGTTGCATGAGAATTATTACAACGCTTGAAAGCCGCCATGGACCGGACGCTCCAAGGTGTCACGTTGCTGTGGTTATGACGCTATGGGCCGGCATTGATGATGCCCTGGCTCCAGTTTGGGCAGCGGTTAGAAGGGCGACTCCGCATTGTCTGTATGGGCAGGAAGCGCGCATCGGTGCGGGGCCCTTGGCGTTGGTGTGCGAAAGTGGTGTAGATGGGAGCCGTGCTACCTCAGGAGGTGTCACTCAAGGAGACACCGTGAAGGCTATGGGTTAGCGAGTGGGCGGTGGGGTTGGGGGAGAAGGGGATGTGCGGCTGCATATGCACGAAGGCCACCCCCAGTGCCGCGCCAAACTGAGCACGAGGCATGTCGTGCCTAAAACCCTAAACCCACGTGCAGTGATACGGCTGATTCGGCTTGGCGCCTTACAGGTCTGGGCGAAAGAGGGCAACAAGACAACAACCCTGTCACAAAACTGCAGGGGCGAGGATCCACTCCAACCTGACGTCCAAATACTGCTCAATACGTATTACAAGATACCAATGGCCAGGGTCCGGGAAGCTTGGGTGGCCAAACCGTAAGCGCACTGCTGTCGATATCCAGCTGCAAGCTATTCTCGATATCCTCAAGCGATAACGCATCGAGGTAGGTCAAACGTGCTCTAGTGACACGATGGCCAGGCCTCAACGGTGGTAGGCGCCCCGGTGGGTGCTAACCTAGCGCTCCCGTGTTATGCTATAAACCTCTGTGAAACTAGTCGCGCAGCCGACACTTTCTGCAGCGCCCGGACCTGCGGCGCCACGCAGGTCCGCGGCCTAAACACACTAAACCGGCATGAAGGCCATCACATGGTCAGCGCATATCGCAGCGGTTCCCAGCGCGTCACAACGGGACACGTCTCCAAGACATACGATACTATACGCCTCTGCCTGCCGCAACGGCCTGCGACGACCGTGGACCCCACCTGGATGCTGAAGCCCCTGGCCGCAGGCGCACGCCCGTCGGCAACGGTGCTGCAACCCCTCTCTGGGGGAGCCTGTCATCTGTATCTGTATCTGCTGCCGGGGCCCTGCGCGCGTGCCCGGCGCCGCTTGCTGCTGCTCCTGCTACAGCCTCCCGGCGCAGACAGCCTCGGCCTTGCCGCCCTCCGACGCTGCCGTTACTCCTGCGACGACGCCTCCACGGCATCCTCAACGGTGTGCGACGACAGCGGGCGCAGGCCCTCCTGCACCGTGCCGATGAAGTCGTCGAGCGGCTGGCCCAGCACGGACGGCAGCGCCGTGATCACTTCCCGCAGGTACCAGCAGTCCTCCGGGGCCCCTGCTTCCTCCTCGCGGCCTTCCCGAGCTTCGGCCTTCCCGAGCTCCATCCGCGCCAGCCTATTGCTGCTCAACCTGCTCGACACGCGGCAAACACATGACAGCAGTCCGAGGGCAAGCGATCTCTCCCAGGTGGATGCGCGTGAGGCTCGTGCGGTAACAGTACCGCAGGCGCTGTACATGCAGCAGCGTACGAGCGCCAGGCCGTGCTCAAGGCCGGCTCGCGGGCGGGGCACCAGGGCGGCGCGCTCCCCCGGACACATCCCCTCGTGCGAAAGGCCTGCAGTAAAACACCGTGTGGTCCGGCCCGCCATCCAAGCAACCCACCGGAGGTAGAACACCAGCATGGCCAGGTGGGAGTCCAGCTCTCGGCTGTGGTCGTCGTGGTTGAACCAGTCCCGGTAGTGGCTGTTCCAGCGCGACTGCGGGCGCATGAGGTGCCCCATGTTGGAAGCGAGCGGGGGCCGTGGGCTTTGCAGCGACGCCCCAACAAAGGCAGCTCAGCGTGCGGTCTGCTCAAGACTGTAAGCCCGCACCGACGCCTCCGCTTACCTGTAGCGCTCTCTCGAACCACGGCTGCTCCGCCCACAGCTCCCGTGTGCACATTGCCCCGCCACCACCCGCAGCGATAGCATGCCGGCTGGCTGCCGTGTGCACCAGCTTGTTCGCGATCTCGTCCGACATGGCCTGCCGCAGCATGTGGGTGGGAGGGCCACCACTCTCGAGCTGTCGGCGTGGGCCCCTTTTTCTCCCTTTCAGGGAGCCAAACATGCCAGCCTCCTCAAGTCCTTACGACCAACGGCCTCCAGATGGTGGGACGACCGTACGGAATACGCCCTATGTACATCACGCAGAGCCTGCAGTCCTAAACAGACACCCCTATGTTACAAGAAAGACAATAGAGACAGGGAAGCTACCTGTACGGACATACACACCCGACGTTTCCTAAGCACCCACCTGCAGCTTGTTCTTGAACTGCAGCGCCCCGGCCGGCAGCTGCTTGCCCTCCCACCGGCGGCGCGCCAGGTGCCCAAATAGATAGTCGGCTGTCTGTCCTAGGCGCATCAGCACCCAGCCGGCATCCAGCTCCTCCAGGGGAGCGCTGAACTCTTCTCCCAGTCTGCGCCACATGCTGCCGTCCTTGCGAATCAAGAACTGCGGCCATGGAAGCAAAGTGCCATGTGCCCATGGCCAAACGTTCAGCAGCCTTAGGAAAGCTTTCCATCCACCGGGAGGCAGAAAGCTGCACTCACCCGCAGGGCCTGTCGGTGGGCCGTGCTCCGGAGGTACCAGCGGCCGTCGTCCGTCTTCTCCACGTGCGGCTCCAGGAAGCGCCGCAGGCCCGGGCTCAGGTACTGCAAGGGGGAGACATTGACGACGTCTTCGTAAATGTTGTTCGTGCGCTCTGTGCAGGACCACGGCCAGCGGAAGTGCAGCTAGGGTGTGACGCTCACCTTGCCGACCCGCGCTCCGACGCCCCAAAACGCCATGTCCAACATCGCAAGCCGTTGAGCCGGCGGCGCCCGTGCCAGGCCCGCGGCCATCTCGACGCGGAACTGCCAGGCCGACCATCAAGCGGGTTTTCAGTACGGGATAAGCGTGCCCCGATCTCCAGGAGCACGCAAGAAGGTTTAAGACGAGCAGCGGGGAGGACTGGGTGCGTTGACCAGCAGGTGCCCATGCATCCACGGCCGAGCAGCACAACAGCGTTATTCAGCAGCAGCAGCCCTGTCGCTGCCTTCGAGGCTGCTTTGCCCGCTCCCCCACCCCAATATTCGCAATTCGTCCATGGCCCCCCCGGCTTTGACGGACGTGTAACCTGTAACCTGTAACCTGCTTTGCCGCGCTCACCTCGTGTGCGATGTGCCATTTGGTGTACTCGCGCGCGAAGTCCTCCGCGCCCTGATTGCGTGCCAAGGTGTTCAGCCGCTGCTCTACCAGGGTGGTCAGCAGCGCGGCGGACGGCGGGCACAGCCGCAGCAGCGATGGGTCGAGCTCCACGCGGAGCTCGTCGTACAACCGCACCAGCTGCCCCCACACCAGCGACATGTGGCTGGGGCTGTGGGTGGCGGCCAGGTCTACAGTGTAGGCGCCGGTCTCGGGCATGAAGCCGTTGTTGGGCATGCTGACGTGACCTATCCACGTCTGCGGACGGGGTGACACGCAACGCAAACAGGTGGTGGCGACGAGCGGGCGGGCGTGGGGTGAGCGAGGGATCGCGGTTGGTTGCGGCGCGACGACAGCAACGCCCTGGGAGTCTTGTCAACATCCTGTGCGGGCAGTCCGGTGCCGGCGGTCAATGACGGCTGGTCTGAGTCCCAAGCAACGCAGCCGCTCAGGGAGCCCGCGCGGCGGTAGGCCCCGCTGCTGGCCCTGGATGGGGTGAGTGCTCACGTACGTGCGCCAAGCCGCTGCCGGTGATGCACCACAGCACGCTGCGCGGGCCGTTCAGCAGCAGGCGCTTCATGAAGGTGTCGCGGATGTGTCGCCACCCGCCCTCGTACACCTCGTCGCCGCGGACACGAGGCGGCAGGAGGAGGTGCTCCACCTCGTCTGCAAGGGGCGCGCAAGGACAAGGTGCGTGTCAGGGAAGGCGGCGGGAATGGGTGCACGGCTGTCACTGCATGGCTAAACCAAGAAACCCAGCCAAATGTTGCACCTCAAGTACGGGCCTGAGTGTGGGCCTGAAGCGAACTGCGTTAGAGCCGGGGGCGAGCGAACATATGCCTGCCAGCTCAGTACGGCAAGCGACCAAACCAGGGCAGCGGCCCAGCCACACCGCGCGGCCCCGCAACTCCACGCCACGCCGACCTGCGATACCAGGCACGTACTCACCCCACAGAACCAGCACCGGCGCCTCCACAGCGTGCAGCAAGGACAGGATGCCCTCGCCCAGCTCGCCGGCATTGTCCCGACTGACGGATTTGGCGCGAAGTACCTTTGCGTCCTGCAGAGCCGACGCCCGCACCGGCACCTCATCCTGCCGCGCCCACGCCACCAGGTGTCCCAGAAGGCTCCGCAACATTTCCGAGGCGCCCGCCTGCGTTTGGCGTGAGGCACAAAACCGCACATCGCCGTGCACACGGCCAACTTACGACGCAAAACCTGCTGCACACGGCTCCGTTTAAGCAGGTCTCGGTCCGCTACAATGTCTTGAACACGCCGTTACGCACGCAGTGAAGCATACGAGGAGCATGCGGGGAGCACAGGGCAGGTAAGCATACGATGAGCAGCAATTCAACCCCCCTATCGGAGGAGCGAGTCCATGCCCAGAGCACACAACCGCACACAGGGGCACCATGCCCGCATGAGACGTGGCTCGCACCCCCAACTTGCCATTCGGTGGAACGTCCCCGCATTCAGGCGCAGCAGTAGCATGCCAGCCAGCGGGCTCTCCGCTCCCTCACCCAGCACAGCCTCCGCCACGAGGCTGGGCACGACGTAGGCTTGGCAGTAGGACTTGCCGGTCTGCGGGCAGGCGGGAACAGGCACTGTTGTGAACGCGCACGCACGGTCGCCTCTCTCTGCACACCGTGCCGTCATGCATACGTGGGGGCTCGCGGGAGCGCAAGAGAGGGAAGCGCCGGCGCACGCGCGTTGGGGGTGGGTGCTGCAATCACAGCGCGCCGCGCTGCGCCGCGTCCGCACCATTGCACGGCCCGTGATGACCAGGGGCGGGGCAGGCGGGGCCGAGGTGCTAGTGCGCTGGTCGGCCCCCGCTGCGAGGACGGCGTGCTTGACCCAGCCGCGAACGTCATTCACCACGTCCGCCGGGTCCACGAACAGCTGCGTTGCTCCGCCGGGGTGTCGCAGCTCCCAGGCACCGCCGCCGCCGGCCTCAGTGGGCCACGGGCGCAGCTTGGCTGCCTGGTCCACCAGCAGATGATTAGGAGGGGGTGCACGTGTTGTGTACGCGCCTGGAAGGGCTGTGGGGTCAGGTAGGGGAAGAGGCGGGGGTGCGTGTGTGGGGGGGGGCGCTTCAGGCGGCGGTGTCCGCCCACATGCAAGACGGCGAGGGCGAGGGCAGCAGCAGCGCCGGCGTTTACGAGGTGAGCCATGTGGCGCTCAGGAAATAACCGAAAAGACAACCGCCACACCGGGTTCTGGCCCGCCCACAGCACAGCCGCTGTGTGCGCTGCCAGGGCCAGCCAGGTCACCTCCCAGGGGAACAGCAGGGCAGGAGAGCTGCAGTGTGATGTACAGCAGCTTCCGAAGCCCATGGAGGGAAGTAGGCGAAAACGGCAGGCAAATCATGGGGTACCAACTAGGAGTCATTTGGGTGCACGCGCGCCGTCACAGAGCGGCCCCCAGAGCCCCTCGGTCCGTGGGTCCGGAGGGTCCGTATGTTCCCTCAGCCCCACCGCTCGAGCCCATCCTCGCCCTGCTGTGGAAGAGGCCTCCCCGTCACAAGGAAACCCCCCAAAACCTGCGCGACTCACCGGCAACCGGGCCCCCACGGCTGCTGCTCCGTGCAGCAGCTGCGCCTGTACCCTGACGGCCGGGCATTGCCGCTATTGAACACGGCCATACCCCTTTCACGGTTGTAGACAGAGCCGCCGTCAGGACAGAGGCGTTCCTCGCGCCCACTGCTTGTCGCCTTGCTGTGGGCGCTCCGGCAACGGCGCGCACAGCCATGCCACGTAGCATCCTGGCAGTGGCAGACTGCTGCAGTATAGACTAACAGACGACTTGCACAAGCGGAAGGTGATGGCAGTGCACTGAAAAAGTCTGAAAACTGGCGAGGCGCTGAGGCATAAATAGCAGCATTAATGAGCGACGGAGAGAATGCGTTTCCTTGGAGACTTGGAGACTTGAAGAGTCGTGTCGTAAAACTGGCAAACCGACGACCGGGCGGAACCTGTGCCTTGACCTGTGCCGGACGGGCACGACAGCCGCGTCCTCGTCCACCTCATGGCTGCAGCATCTGCTGCGTGCCACAGTCCCTTCCGGAGGTTACATAGCCTGCAGCGAAGTCCCCTGCTCAGCCTGCTCCTGTGCCTACCCCCGCGCTACATACGTTTCATGGTGACTTTTTAGCGGTTTACGCCCGGTTTACCCAGGAGGGCAGGGATGGGCCAGGGCCACAACCCTAATCCCTATATGCGTTTCCAAGCGCCTGCCCTACCGGGTAGCCGGTAGCAGCTGATGCACGCCGCATCTTGTCCGCCTTTTGGGGTGCGTAGCAGGCGAAATCATGTTCAACTTGTAGTGACATCGCCCGGTTGGCCCCGAATACCGTACGGTACATAGTACAGTGCGGTTTCCCGCGTGTGCACGTGCGCAACCCCAGACGCTGTCACTGGCATGAACCTCCCGTCCTGCTAGGAAGCCAGCAGCCACGTGGCGCCCCAGTCCACCAATGCGAGGACCTGAACAGATATGGCCACTCACCAACTGCACGGCATGCGATACGGCAAGGTTCATCCGCGTGGGAAAGTGCACATACGCATGGAAAGGATTTACCATCGCTGACACCCTCGACTCGGCATGCCAGGACCATCCGCACCGGCGTGCTCGCCCGGTCGCCAGCGGAGCTGGGTCTGCCACCGCTTCACAGCCCGGCCTCCTCCATCAGACCCACGTGAGGGCCGATCAGCGAGAACCACGCGCGCATGTAGCGGTGCAGCGATGCCTCATCGGCGGGGCACTGCGGCGCGGAGTCACCAGGCCAGCTCACACCAGCGGGACCCACAGAGGCCCCGAGCACCTCCCCGGCCATGTGTCCGTTTTTTACCCACACACTCCACGCCCGGCCCTGCCTCGGGGCCTCCGGCAGTCGCCCGACACAGCCGTCACCGCCGTCGCCCAGGACTGCACGCCCTCCGGCATATGAGCCGGGTGGAGGCATGACGCCGTAACGGAGCGGGCTGCGTGCCCACGCACGGCAGCTGCCACTCAAGGCCCTATCCTACAGCTGATCACACTAATCACCAAAGCGTACAGAGCTCAGCGCAACTGCCAACACCCTACCCAGACCAACTAGCAGCAATCTTCAACAACTTCGCTATGATCTGCAGCTGGGGACTATGCCGTAACAAACACCCCGGGGGACAGTCCCGCCCGTCACGGGGGCAGTGAACTGCAGCGTGCTTCATTAGGTCATCACGGCGCTCCCCACCAGGACCACCGGTGGCGACTGCCCATACTGGCCTAGAGGTAGGGCTGGGGTCACAAGCCCCACAGCTGAGACTCGCCAAAAGCAAGGACTGCCTCGGCGCATAAGAATCACGTGGCACATCACCGTCAGCGACCACCAACTGCTGATACTTATCAATTTACTACCTTGACCGCCACGAAGTTGTAGGCAAGAACCGACAGCGTGAAGCACGTGTTTCGCCGTCATGGCAAGCAGCTCACGGTCCATGGAGAGCGGCTATCGAGAACGCGTGAGCGCGCACGGTTGAGGCACCCTATTCCGCATCTTCCCATTCCACCGCGGCATCCTGCAGCAGGTCTTTGAGCGGCTGGTTGCCGCGCACGGTCACCAGCCTCAGGGCCGCCCGTGGGTCAGCGCCGGCGTCCAGGAGCGCCCGGACCACGGGCAGGTGCTCGGACCTGTGACAGGTTCGGGCAAGCCAGCCGCAAGCGCAACCAGCAGGAAGGCGACGGACGTCAACGCCATGGAATGCGGCCTGGCCGGAGGTTCTTGTGCCAGTACTAGTCCTGAACTGCTCCCACGGATGTACCAATATCAGCAGTGGCAGCGTGTGCTGCGGAGCCACCCGGATCTCCCGAGAGACCCCATGCACAGCCTCGCTCCGCCCACCTGCACGCGGACATGAGCGCTCGTTGCATGGCCTCGTGCTCCGGCAGGATGCGGCCCGTGGCCAGCAGCGCCCACACCACCGCCGCATGGCCGCCGGCAGCAGCGGCCTGCAGTCCGTCAGAGGCGTCTGCCCCCGCGTCAAGCAGCACCCGCACGGCGTCGAGCGCACCTGCCCTGCATGCAGACCAGCACGCACAGCACGGCAACGTCCGTCTGGAATGCTCCACACCCATCGTGTTCAAGACCGAGTGGTCACTGATGATGCGATAGGGTCTATAACTGTTCCCTGCAGCAGCGTTCCTCCCTAACAAAGCAAAACAGCTCGCTCCTGCCCGCTCTTACTAGCTGGTGGTGCGCGTAAGGGCGATCCCTAGCATCGCAGATGGGCCGGGTACCCGGGTTTCCCGTAAAGGCATAGTTGCTGGCCTGGGACTAGTGGCTCGACCACCCACCTGCACGCAAAGGCGAACGCCGACCGCAGTTGTGCGGGTCCTGCGGCGCATCGGCCAGTGGCCATCAGCACCCGCAGCACCTCCGCGTGGCCGGCAGCGCACTCCAGCACGGCAGCGGGGTCGGCAGCGGGGTCGGCAGCGGGGTCGGCAGCGGGTCGCAGCGGGTCGCAGCGGGGTCGGCAGCGGGGTCGGCAGCGGGGTCGGCAGCGGGGTCGGCAGCGGGGGTCGGCAGCGGGGGTCGGCAGCGGGGGTCG
>LSYV01000014.1:1743322-1780605 GCA_001584585.1 Gonium pectorale
TCGGCAGCGGGGTCGGCAGCGGGGTCGGCAGCGGGGTCGGCAGCGGGGTCGGCAGCGGGGTCGGCAGCGGGGTCGGCAGCGGGGTCGGCAGCGGGGTCGGCAGCGGGGTCGGCAGCGGGGTCGGCACCCGCTCTCACCATCTCCTGCACCATGCTGAACTCGCCCTTCCTGCACGCGCATACACCGGCATAAGAACCGCATGCTCTGCCATCTGTAGCAAATCCCGTGCCACGGCCTAAAACCGCTGCATAGCAAGAGTGAGCCAATGCGCCCGATTCAAACAACTTCGCGTTAAACCAGCAGGCTGCCGCGACCGCATCTGCACACGACTGCGCGCTGGATTCATACCCGAGGGCCCAACCCCAGGGCAGTCGATTTCGACACAGGCAGAGCGTGAGAACAGCCGTAAATAGAGGCACATGAGCCCCAGCCCGGCGGGATAAAGACCTACCCTTAAGTGGGGCTTGCGCAGCTGCCCGCGGCCCATACACATGCCCAAAGTCAAGCCACCCACCTGCACGCCAGCTTGAACGCCTCACGCACTTCCGGGCGATCAGGCGGGCAGCGGCCCCTGGTCAGCAGCGCCCGCACCACCTCCAGCTGGTTGCGCTCCACTGCGCTGCCGAGTCCCGCGGCGGCATCGGCCCCCGCGTCAAGCAGCTCCCGTACGATTCCGAAGTCGCCCTTCCTGCAGCAGCCATAAGAAACACCAAAGGAGTATGCAGTCCAAGAAAGGAGGACTGCAGCAGTGGCGTCTTCTGCACGGACCATGCCAGACTTGCCTTCCATGTGCAAAATATGCGTTGTGAACCGCTTTGCATGCAAGCATGCGCGTTCCGTAGTCGCAATCAAGGCCCTGCCATGACCATCAGCCCGTGTGTCCGTCCACATAACGCCCTGACTACCCGAACGCCTCCTTCAGTAGGGGCGCTTCCGCAGAGGACACCACGTCGGGCAGGCAGCGCCCCGTCGCCAGCAGCTCCTTCACGATTCCCATGTGGCCCCAAGCGGCGGCGGCCCTTAAGCCGACTGCGGGCTCGACCCCCACGAGGAGCAGCTCCTGCACAATGTCCGTCCCCTTCCTGCGAGCACACAAAAGCACAGCCGCGAGCCGCCTCAGCGCCGCCCCACATTCAGTCAGCGTGCAACCACATTGTCAGCAGGGCGCCCCGGAACACATGAAGCCACAACCTTGAAGGAGCAACGCCCCGCTTACCTGCAGGCGGCCACCATGCCGCGCTCGAGGACAGCTTCAGTGTGATACCGAGCGTCGGCGAGCAGCATCAGCGCGACGGGCGTGAGGCCTTTACAGCAGGCGAGGGTCAGCGCTTCCTGCGGGTCCGCGTCAGCCCCCGCCCTCACCAGCTCCACCGCAGCATCCGCCATGCAGTTCCTGCAGCCGTAAAGGGAAGCGGCAAACACACGGGGTAAACGGGCGGGTATTATGATCGATGTGGAGCTTTTCATTCCTCACTCTGCCACGTCCTCCGTACCAAACTAGCAGGGAGATACGACAGGCCGGAGACCCGTTCGAGGGTCCAAGGCCATTGCCATAATACGGCCGTAAATGGTACACCACACTGCCGTCTGCCTCATCATTGCCAAGGCAAGAACCCACGCGAGTGCCTCCCGCAGCGCCGCCTGCAGCTGTTGAGCCTGGAACCGCGGTCCCGCCGCTGCCATGAGGTGCAGCAAGGAGTCAGCTTTGCCTGAACGGGCTAGGGTCATCAGCAGGCCTGGGCCGGCAAGGCCGGGCCCCGCCTGCAGTAGGCGGCAGAAGAGCGCAGCGTCGTCCACCCGTGCAACCTGCGCCACACTGAGTTGCCCTGGAGAAGCCCCGGCGTCCAGGAGCCCCTATTGGGATTGAGGAATGGGGTGGGGTGGGCGGAGGGGAGGAAGCGCGAGCGTGCGAGGGACGGGAAAGGGCCGAACACAACCCCTGGCATGTCACATGCTGACCGTAAACACGGCGCGTGCCGCCGGAGTCTCCGCTTGGCAACAAGCCGTCTGGACGAGTGCCCTGCCGTATCCCATCTGCGGGGGCGTAACCGTACACAAGCACTTCCCTCCGCACCCACGTGCGCGAAGTGGGCGTTGATTGCCCGTCACAATGGCGTTTGCGAGGAAGAAGTTGATGCCCCGGTCCCGGCGGACACCGAGCTCCGTCAAGAGCCTGCCAACGAGGCCGCCGTTACGGTTGCGTCCCAGCGCCTCGCACAGGGCATAGGCTGGAGGCGTTGCCGCGCCGCTGTCACGCAGCATCTGCACCAGCTCCCACGTCCTCTCGTAATGCGACCCGTGCTCGAGGGCTTGCTGGAGCGCCACGTCCAGGCGCAGCCCCTGCACCCCGGAGCCCAGCACGTCCCGGACCACCTCCACGTGGCCCGCGCGCCCGGCCATGAGCAGCACGTTCGTATCCCGCGACGCCCCGGCGTCGTAGAGAGCGCGCAGGAGTGCCAGGGCTGCCTCGCCCTCCCGCTGCAGCCGCTGGGCCACTGCTGCTTCTCCCGGCGGTGTCGACCCTGCCGTTTCAATGCCTGCTGAATCCGCCCCTGAAGCATCCACGCCTACAGCGGCTGCCCCGGTCAGGGGTGTCGTCGCGGCCACCAGGCGAATAATGGGCGCGCAGGTGCTGTACATGGCGGGAACCGCGCCGCGCACTCCGTAGCGGCGCAGCAGGTGTTGTGCTGCTCCGCGTGGGTCTGAAACCTCAATCAGCCAGGCTCTTCGCGCATGGCGGCATGATACGTAGAAGCCGCGACCGCCCTTGCCGAGCAGCTGGATGACGAGCTGCAGCGGGCCATCCGGCAAGTCGAGGAGCCGGAACGCGTCTTCTTGCCTTCTGTGTTTATGCATCATTCAACTGGACAAGAAAGGATGGCCAGACTGGCGCTGAAGGCCTCCACCGACCAGGTATACTTCTTTACTCGTCGGGCTCGACTGATGCTTTACAAGCATGCTCGCTGTTCTCTCCGAATTGCACGACCAGATTCTTGTCGTGCCTCGGCGATCAAAACCCGTAAACCACATGCCATTCGCACCGGCTTTCTCGCCTGGTCGGCTGGTCGCCAGCAGAGCTGGGCCAGTCGCCATTTTACAGCCCGGCCCTCCTCCATGACAAAGTTCAGTGCCGAGTTCCCGCCGCAGCCCCTGGGCCGCTGCCGCTTCTCCCGGCGATGCCGCCCCTCCCTGCTGGCGTGCCTGCTGGATCCGCCCCTGACGCAACCCACGCATACTACTGCTGCCGCTGCCGGGACTGCCGGGGCCACCAGGTGCTGTACATGGCGGGAACCGCGCCGCGCACTCCGTAGCGGCGCACAGGTGTTGCGCTGCTCCGCGCGTCTCCGCGTGGGTCTGAAACCTCAATCAGCCAAGCGCTTCATGCCTGGCGGCAGGATGCATAGCAGCCGCGACTGCGCTTGCCGAGCAGCCTTTCGCCAATGCGCATCTTTTCAGCGAAAGGGAGGGCCAAGAAGTAGATTCGCACTCGATCGAAGGCCATCAAACCCCAGACAAGACGCTATTTCCAGTGGTCCAGAATAAGTTCTAGGTAAGGGTTACATCAGGATTGGCTCGCTTCCCAAAAGCCGTACAAACCCACAAGGTCGTGCCTTGTGCCAAACCCCGCCCGCCACCTGCGCGGGGGTAGCACGCCAGAGATAGTCACAAAATTCAAAATACGAGAAGCGCACGAGAAGTACGAAACAGGAACGCACGTACTCTGTCCGTGGAGATTCCCGCACACACGCTGGTCACGACGATTGTGTACTCTCCAATGTTTGACCGGAACGTGGCGGACCGTCCTGACCGCCCCAGCCCAGCTTTGCGCGGAACTCAATAAGGGTATTGCTACACCGACCGTACAGAATCCCGTATGACAACCCGCTTCACCCACGCGGAGCACGTCGGCATAGCAGACATTTGGGAGCATCACCACGACTTCAAACACCCGCTGGACCATCCGCCCTGGCGTGCTCGCCCGCTACCGCTTTTCATCCCGGCCCTCCATAAGCCCCACGTGAGGGCCGACCAGTGAGAACCACGCGCGCATGTAGCGATGCAGCGATGCCTCATCGGCGGGGCACTGCGGCACGGAGCCACCAGGCCAGCCCACACCGGCAGGACCCACAGAGGCACCGAGCGCTTCCCCGCCAGCGCCTCCACCCCTGACTTCCGCACACGCCACGTCCGACCCTGCCTCGGGGCCCCCGGCAGTCTCCCGCAGCAAAGCATCCACATCAGTCACACAGCCGTCATCTCCGTCGTCCGGGACAGCACACTCTCCGGCATCCAAGCTGGGTGAACGAGCGCCGGTTCCCTCGGCGCCGCAGGCGCAAGCCGCCGCCGCCGTCGCCCCACGCGCCCCGGGCTCCTGCTCCTGCCCCGCCCCTGAAGCCAGGCGCTGCGCCCGGTCCGCCTGCAGCCCCAGCGCCAGCGCCAGCACGACGGCTGTGTTGCAGGGGTGTAGGGCGTACCAACAGGGCCCGGGGAGCAACGGGTGTTCCTGGGCGGCAAAAGGTGGGCACACGGGCGGCATAGTGCAGAGGCAATATGGCAACTACGGTAGGCGATGGGCATCACAATAGGCGGCCAGCCGGGCAAAGCAGATACCGTACCTCGCTTTGAGTTCGTGCGCATGGGCGGGGGTGCGCAGGGGCGGGGCAACGGTCGCTTAGCGATGAGCAGGGGCCAGACCGCTAGGCCAGAGGCCAGACTGAAGGCGCAACATGTCACCAAGACCACCATTTCGCCACGCCGCTACCGTGCCCTTGGTCCCTCCCGATGTTGGACTTTCCGTCGCCAAGCCCAAAATGCGGTATTCATGTCCCCACCGCTCCCCACGGACTTGATCCTCTTCGTGCCCTTCGTTCTCCCTCGGTCTCTCCCCTTCCTCGTTTGATCCCCGCCCTGGCCCCACCTGCTGAGTGATGAAGCCCGCCAGCTGTTCAGGCTGGTGGGGCCAGGAAGGAAACAGGTTTGAGCGCAGCGGCGCCCCATCTGGAACACCCGTAGGGAGGATGGCAGGCGCGGCACGCAGGCGACGTCTCAGGGTCAGATGATGATGTGGGTTTTAAGACATGAGAAAAGGCACGATGGAAAGCCATGGCGTTTGGCTTGGAAAACGGTCGCGACGTGTGAGGTACGTGCGCGCTCCGTACCTGACGAGGCGGCCTGGAAGAACATGACAGGGACCTGGTAGGAGGCGCTGTAACATACGTGGTAGTCCAGAAATGCCAATGTGCTGTTCACAGAGTCTGCCTGCATCAGGAGAGGGTCAACGCTGTCCGTGCGGTTCATAGTCAGGTCAAGCACCGTGCGGCCGCTATGCGGGCTGCCACCACGCGAAGCGGATGCCTAGCCACATGGCGATGAGCTGGGCTGTACACGTTGCAGCTAGTACATTATCGGTGCAAGCCCGTATCCCACCTGCACCTTCCGGGGAATCCCGTCTAGCGCCAGGTAAGGGCCCTGCGGTTGGCGAAACCCAGGGTAAGGACGAGCGCCCGAGAGCCGGCACAGCGTGGACGGGAAACGCACCAGCTCCGTCTCTCGTAACTGCCATGCGTGTTCGATCTCTGACTCCTGAAACAGCTCTAGTGCTCGTCGCCAGTGCGCAGCTCCAAGCATGTTGCCTACTTTCCTTGCTGCCTTCCCAAAGCAACACCACTCTAAGTTTGCTGATTGAAATATAAAACTGCCTCTCGCGCGGTCTCTGCTTTACAGCCACCCGACCAGCTCAAACAGCGGCCGCGTAGACTCAAAGCGCGACGCGATGGCACCGACGATTAAGGTGAGGATTGCGTCGAACACGAGCCACTTAATCCAAGGCCCGAATTCCTGTATTAAGCCCGGGGTTAGGGCGCGAAAACCATTCAGCCCGGCGGCTCCCTGTGAAAGGCCCAGCCTACCTCGAATAGGTCCTCAATAAACTCCCATATCCGATTCCGTAGCTTGTAGATCCAGGCCGGCAACTTAGGCCGGCTGAACCCGTTGGTGCCCTCCAGTGACGATTTTGTCATCGGGCGAGTTGGCACTCCTTAGCGGCTACGTGCACGTAGAAGCTATTGTCTTTAGGAGGGCAGCGGTGCAAATTTCCCCTGTCTCACGTGCCGTACATGGCCATGCGCAGTACAGGCCGTACTGTGATGCGGCCGCCTACATGGAAAGTGCATGCCGCGCGGAACCCCGTGCCGCTCATCTCAGTACACCGGGCTGAAGGTCACCGAAGGTTTGCTGAACCCGTGGCTGAACCACTGGTTTCAGAGGAATCTGACTGCCCGTCGGGACCAGGGTCGGTATAGGGCTATGAAACATATAAATCGAATCTTCTAGGTATATGTCCGCGGAAGATGAACTCTTTTCGCGAAACCTGGTCATTGCTTTTCGGCAACCTGGCAGTACCTGGCGACCACGCGCGGTTCGCAGCGCGTGGTTCGCAGCGCGTACAATGGCAACATGCCGGCTTTTTGGTGAAGACTGGTGCAATATGGCATGGCAGAGCATGGCTGCTCTAAGCTGGTCAGGTGGTAGAGCACCGCGTGGCGCCAGTCACACTACGAGCCGATCTTAGGATAACAGCGCACATCAAGAACGTGGCGAAGATGGCGTAAGGCAATTACACTTGTCAGGTTCAGGGAGTCCACGCACGACTTCTTGTAACGATCTTGGCGTAACAGGTCTGACCTCGCGGGTGTACGACATGACATGTGCACATACGCAGAAATTACGCCAACGGGTCAGGTAGTTCACACCCAAACATATGTACACCGATGTCAACACCATAACGAGCGGGGAGTCCCGGCGGCATTCATGCCACGTGGCGCTTCCCCGCCCTCCTGGCTGGCACCGCAACCCCTTGCGGCCATCTAAGCCCGATCGTGCCTAACGAAAACACGTAACGTACAACAACGCCCATACGCCGTACGTAGCATAGCCTGATTCCCTTTTAGTTATACCCATAGCGCTCCACATGAAGAGCTCCCTATTCATCTGTGCTTTACAGTACGCCACCTGAAGTCCGGTTGTCCTATGGGCTATGGCAAGGCTGCGAAACGCACGCTAACTCGATGCAACCTAATCTAAGCACAGTAACCTGCCTTATCCTGTCCTGCTCTGCAGCCTAAGGCACCCAGCTTGCCTGCCCACTACCTCAAAACAGGACAGTCCAGCATTGCAGCACATAGGAGCCACACCCGGCGCCAAGGCGATTGTCGCCTTCACGGATATTCGGCAAACCTGTTCCTGCGTGTCACAGCCCTGGCACGCACAATGCAGTACGACGCTCTGCTCCTGCACTGATCACCAGAAACGGGGATCACCAGTACCACGTGAAATCATCATGACAGTCACCAGCAACCATATGCACCAGTTTGCCTAGTGGCTCGATCACATGGGTGGTTAATCTTGCGGTTTGGTGAGTGAAGTAATTTGGTTCGGCACCCTGCGCCATAAACAAGTATCGCACCGCAGAACAGGACGCGGCTCCCTTTCGACAGACATTGCTGCCGGCTCCTTCCACTCCTGCCACTGCACCCCCGCCGACAGTCCCATTGACGCGAACGGAACATGGCACGCAGAATGTACACGGTTGATCCTATGATTGCGCAGAACGCCGCGGAGCAAGGCGCTCCCGCAGCTCCCGAGCCCGCCGCAGCGCGTCCACTGCTTCTCCCCTGCTTAGATTGGCCATCGACTGAAACAGCCTTAGCACGTCGTCGTGCTCTGTGCACTCCATCAACTGCCGCCGCTGCGACAGCACCACCGCAGCCACCAGGTACTGGGACAGCTCCCGGCTGAAGGGAAGCTGCCGCTTCTCCATAGGCGACCTGCCGCTGCAGGCGTCGCCGGCGGCGGTGTCACCCACAGCGGCGCCGGCGACGGCTGGTAAGGAGGCACTAGAGATGCTGTAAGGCGAGGACGCAAGAGTGGGACCGGCGTCGGCAGCTAGCTCTGTGGCGCAGGCCGCTATGCAGGCGCAGCTCGCTGGGCCTGGGCAAGCCTGCGAGGCAACAGCCGGGTCCGGCGCCTCCGACGCTTGCGGGCTCAGCTCTGCCTCGCCACGCGCCTCGGATGCAAGGCACAGGAGGTCGTGCCCTGGCGGGTCACTGCTGCTGCTCCCTCCCTGCGTTACTCCTGATGCTCCAGCCCCGCACCCAATCAGGGATTCCGACGTCAGCTGCTCGCTCTCCTCAGCCCCGCGCTCCGGCGCCACGATGCGCTCTGCGGAATCTTCCACCGCCGCTGCATTCCACGCAGGCGCTGCCGGCCCTCCGATGCCCTCTCCCGCCGCCACCTCAACTGCAGCGGGCACCGCACCCGTGCCCGCGATTGCGCCCTTCCGTTCGTGCCGCCCCGCCACAATGTCCGACAGCTCCATCGCGCCCTCCTCCGCCCTCCGCAGGCGCTCCGCCGCGCGTGCGTCTGCCTCCCGCCGCTGCGCGAGCTGTTCCAGCAGGTCGTCGCTCCAGAGCTGCTCCCACACGCGCAGCGCCAGCTCGGCTGGCAGCTCCCGCCGCATCTGGGCGGCGAACATGCGGTGCGCGAAGTGGTAGTGGCCGGCGTGGAGGGAGGCGAGGTGCTGGGCCAGGGGAGGGTCCGCGGCATGGACGAGCGACCCCAGCGCCGAGAGCCGTTCGAACATGCCGTTGGCGCGCGGCAAGAAGTTGGAGCGGACCTGCGAGAACGGAGACGGGGAGCGTAATCAACCCACAGGGTGGTGGACGGGGCTTTCAGCGCGTGCGAGCCTTATGACGGGCGGCGTCAAGATGCTAGTGCCGTAGCGGTGGAAGATTGTGACGGCACGCAGCAGGGTGCATGTTGCTATTGCGTTCAGGCGTTGACAGGTAGGAGCGATCCGCGGTGATTCCTGTGCTAGTATATTCCACGCCGCTGCTCAATGCGGTTTCAGACATAGGACTCAGTGCCGCACCTTCGCCATGAGGCGCACGAAGCACGCGAAGGCCAGCGCGTCGTCCTTGAATAGTAGCAAGAAGGGCAGGGCCAGGTCCGACATCCTGGATGGGAGACAGGAAAGGTCAAGCGCACACTCAGCCGCATGCTCCTAAGCTCACATGCATTGGGCACGCCATCTGCACTCTAAAGCCCAATTCGTCTATCTGTGAGGCACAGTGTGAAAGCGATAAAGAGCGTGGGCGTATGGGAGTCGCGCAGCAGTGCGCTCGGCCACGGTACTTCCCAAGCCCCGTTTCTCCATCAGCTGCGCACCGCTTTATCCTACCTGCACCAGCAACCCGGCTCAAACCTCATCACCCCTGGAGGCCCGGTCCCACAGCCGGTCAACAACGACGTTGCAACTCCATCAACTTCTCCAAAACTCGCACCGCGACAGCCGCGCACCCGGCCCCCATACCGGCCCTCCTCCTGCACCGTCCCAAACACACGACCCCGGAACCCACCCCTGGCAGTAGCCCAGCTCTGGGTCGTACACCGAGTAGGCCGACAGCAGCGACACCAGCCGCTCGACGTGGCGCCGCTGCTCGGGGGAGAAGTGCGTGGCAGCATCCAGGTGGTAGCGCACCACTCGGCTGACCCACGGCTGGCCAGGCGCCGCGCCGTCCAGGCCGCCCAGGACCGCGTCGGCCGGCGCGTCGGGCGCGGCGGGGGCGCCGGCGGGCGCAGACAGTGCGCGGAAGAAGCCCAGGGAGGCGCGCGAGGCGACGGCGGTGAAGACCGTGGAAGCAGCGTCGCCGGAGAGCAGGCGCGTGCGGCGGCCAGGCTCGATGTCCGGTGAGGGGCAGGAGGGGCACGGTATGGGCGGCGGCAGCGCCGGGTCCGGGTCGTCGTTCGGGTCAGAGCTGACAGCGCCGCTGGCGGCGGCGTCGCTGGGCGGCACTGCCGCCATGAGGACTGATGGCCCTGCCGCTGCGCCAACCTCGTGTGCTGCGGCCACGTCGCGGCTTTGGGGTTGATGGTCGCCAGCAGCGCCGTCCAGCAACAGCCCAGCCGATGGGCCGTCGTTGCCATCGCCGGAGCCACAGCTGCTGCCTGCACAAGCTCCAGGGCTTGTTCTCAGGGCGTCGGGCTCGTCCCTCGTGCAAAAGGGGGTCTTGGGAGCCTCCGCTGGAGCAGAGGCACTGTAGCCTTCGCTGCTTGATTCAGCCACTGCGACCTCCCCCTTGGCGGCTGGGCTACGTCGCTGCTCCTGACTTTCCGAGCTGCGACCAGACTCTGAAACGTCCGACGTGGGCTGCTGAACGCTGCTCGCCCCGGACTCCTCGTCCCCGGGGTGCAGCGCCGTGCCCACGCCGGGGGCCTCGGCTATGCTACCTCCATGTCCCGCCTCCGCCGGCTCGTCCAAAGGCCCTTCGGGCGGCTGCTGTTGGCCCCATGGCAGCATCTCTTGTTCCTCCTGGGATTGCTGCTGTGTCTGCTGCTCCGCCAGTTCGCGCTTCCGAAGCACCTGAAACAGGGAAGCGGCCTCAACCTTCTCGCGCAACCAACTGGCCAGGCGACTGCTGGTGCTGCAACCGTCGCCGCCTTCGCCGCTGTCGTTTCCCGCCGTGGCTGCGGCGCTGGCCCCGTCTCCGCTACCCGCCGGCACTGTTGTCGACACGGAGACGGCCGGCGATAACAGGGCGTATGGCATGCCCGCGCTGGCGCCAGCATCGCCGACGTTGCTGCCTGCGCCTGTGAAGCCCAGGCCCCGAAGGCTGATACGTAAGGTGCCGCTGCTAGCGGTTGGTGCCAGGTTGCCGCAGCCAATGGCGCTGGCCTTCTTGAAGTCGACGCGGACCGCATCGACCGCGATGGCCTGCTGTGCACCCAGAAAAGGCCGCAGCGCGGGCGGCACATCCGCGCCGCTCAGCTGGCCATAGAACATGGGCTCCGCGAAGCTCAGCGCATTGGGCAGCGACTCCGTGGGGCTCTCGGTGCCCACAATGACAGCGCTGAAGGACTCGGAGGCGTCGTCCTCATCCTCCTCAGCCTCGCCGTTTCCAGAGTCAGGAGCATCAGAGACGCGGCCGCGGGGGTTCATGCGACCATCGCCGTGGATGAGTTGGTATCGGGCCGTCTCCGCGCTCTTGCGGCGAGGGGTCTGGCTATTTGAGTTGCAGTCAGCTGCAGGATCCTTGGTGGCGCCGTTGCAGCTGCTGTACGGCAAGGCATCGGAGGCATCGGCATGCCGAGCGGGCAACTCAGTGGCGGTAACGCGGTCGCGGCTGGCCCCCACGCCGGGTGCGGCGGTGAAAGAGCTGCAGGCCGTGAGTCGAACGCCAGCACCGCCGGCGCTGGCACTTCGGCGGATCCTTGTGCTGAGCAGGCATTCAGCCTCCAGGTCCTGCGTGGACCGTGGGGTTTGACAGAGGTAAAGTCATGGCGTGTGCTTTTAGATCTAGGGGTTAAGAAGTGTCGTAGAATGTAATGCTTGGAACAGTGCCAGAGGACAGCGTCACTGTGACCGTGCCCTGTGTCCTGCGGCACTCCGCAGCACCCGCAAACCCTGTGCGCACATGCAAGCGAATGAGCCCCACCAGCACTGGCGCACGTCTTACCCAACATTTCTGCAGTTGCTGTTCGTATTCAACGCGTAGTCGCGCGCTCAGCTCAGCTTGCTGCCCGCTGCCCTCACTAGCCTGGTACACGCCGAGGAGAAGGGGCCAGACCTCCGGTCGTAGGCCCGGTTCCAGGCCCCTCTCCGCGACCTGCTGCAGCAAGGCCTCAAACTCAGGTACAGTGCCATCCTGAGCCAACGCAGCCTTCCACTGCGAGGCGCCCACTGAGGACCTGGGGTGGAAGGGAAGGTGTACGCGAGGGGGCGCTACGCTTGCTGCACAGTGCTTGTGGACGTGGGGACCATGTCAAAGAGCCCAGCATCATGGCAGCCCACCTGAAAGGAGCAGCTTTTTGGACTGCATACGCATATGCCGCTGCTGCTAGACCGGCAGTCACACTGCGTGCTGGTTGGGTTTGGGGTTGGGAATCGGGCTGCGCACGATTGTCAAGGTCCCGCTGCAGGCTGCGCCTGAGGAAGGCGACGGGCATCTATATATTGCCAACTCGGGCCGTAGTGACTCCCCCAAGCAGCGAGGGTGTTCCTGTCAGCTGTCAATGTCAGCCGCAACCCCCGAGGCAGGGTTGGTCCCCGGGTGTCTAGCACTGCAATGCCATCCACCCTAACAATGTCAATAGCAAATTAGAACCTTGCTGCATTGAGCATTTAGAGCTTAGTGCGCCGAGGCGTGGGGGCGAGGATACCCGACAGCCATCCCCGACAGCTCGAGCCTGGTTTCCCCCAGTTTTGCCTCAACAATACTGTTCGGTTGACGTTATCCAATATGCAGTTTCCTGAGCGCCAAGCCCGCAAAACTAATAAATTTTTGGGTCATAGGGCCCTTGCCGTGCAGTGTGTTATACGCAACTCATTGCGACGGCTTCCCTCTTTCTCTGCAAAGCGACAGAACGATGCCGAAGGTCCGTAATTTCTGCTGCTAAACACGCTGAACCCCTTCTGCGGCGCCGGCGGCAACGACTGAGCTTTTGCGTGCTTTTGCTATGCGCAGACGGTCGTCATCGATGGGCGGGCCCACATGCTGGGCCGCCTGGCCTCGGTGGTGGCCAAGCAGATTCTGAGCGGGCAGCAAATCGTAAGCGCCGGGCCTGCTGGGCTCGTCATTAATAGCCGTGGAATTTGAGCTTTCATTACAGCATATTCTGGTGCTTGGGACAGCTTTTCGATGCCTCCCAGCCGCCGACAACCGCGGCGGCAAACGCGGACGGCAGCTGCTCCTGCTTGTCATTGCAGCGAGTGCTCTCCGTTCATGCTGAGGATTTTGCGGGCGCGGCGTGGTCGCAGGTGGTGGTGCGGTGCGAGGACATCACCATCTCGGGCGGCCTGGTCCGCCAGAAGATGAAGTACGACCGCTTCCTCCGCAAGCGGATGAACACCAACCCTACGCGTGGCCCCTTCCACTTCCGGGCCCCGTCCCGCATCTTCTGGCGGACCCTGCGCGGGTGAGTTGACGTCGCCCGCTGCAGCCTTGTGCCGGGGTTCTGGGGCTGGGCTTAGTCTGGGGGTTGGGGAGCGTGGCCGACTGCACCGTGCAGTTTGCAGGTAGTCTTCGAGGGAGAGGAAGGGGGCGGGATGCGCGGTTGACTCCTGTACCGCAGGGGTGTTCCTGGCTCGACTCGTGCATGAGTCGGCGGCGAGCTAGCACCGAGGCGCCTCCCAGGGTGCGCCGTCGCCGGCTTCCCGGCTCTCTGTAACAGCTGGTGCGGACGGAGGCGGCAGCGGCAGCAGCCGGCGATTGCAGCAGCGGCACTCGAGGCGCCAGCAGCAACGACTGTGGCTGTGTTAGCGGAGAAGAGGCGTGGCGCGGCTGCACGAGCGTGATGCCTGTCGAGGCAGAAGCTCCTTTGGCCGCAGCGCAGCGGCAGTCTGGCGACCGGACGCTGTGGGAACGGAGTGGCGGCTTTCGCTGGAGCGCGTGGACCTGCCCAACAGCAGGCCCTTGGGCGCGCACAACGGCCGGGAAGGCCGTCACGCCTTTATCTCGCACGGGGCAGTTGGGGGTATCCACAGGCGCGTTTGCGCATCCAGCAGCCTTTCTGTTGCATGAACATCCGCGCTGGCGAGGGACATCCCATGGGCGTTTGAGGGCTCCCTGGGCATTCAGACAGCAACGGATGAGGCCGTCGGCTCCAGCTCTGAGGCCCAATCGCGGAGGCTCCGTCTTGAGAGCCATCAGCACAGTGGCACAGTGCTGCGCTGTGTTGAGCGCTGCTATGGCTATGCGGTTGGGCGCATCGCGACGTGTAGAGCGGCATGCCTGCGTGGGGCAGTGCTCGCAGCCGCCCCCGGGCTTCTCGGATCTATTGCGCGACAGCTGGGAGCCTGTCGGTAGATTGTCCCGGAAATGCAGCTAGCAGCTGAGCAAAGCTCTATCAACGGGTGATCAGCGAGACAGCCTTGAGCCGGCTCTAGTTTCATGACATCCATCCGGCAGCACCCCAGTCCCTCGCGTGTCGTAAAACTACTGCGCCTGCCGCATGCCAGCGCCTTGGGGCGTGTTAGACCGCAATAGGCCGGAAGGCAAGGTGCCTTGCGCCACAGGTACCGCTCCTGGAGGAGCCTCATAGCCGCGCAACCGTTCTGAACTCGGCTGCCCGCCGTTCCCTGCCCGCAGCATGATCCCGCACAAGACCCCCCGCGGTGCCGCCGCCCTGGAGCGCCTTAAGGTGTTCGAGGGTGTGCCGCACCCGTACGACAAGGTGAAGCGCCTGGTGGTGCCGGACGCCCTCAAGGTGCTGCGCCTTCAGCACGGGCACCGGAACTGCAAGCTGGGCGAGCTGTCGGCGGCGGTGAGTTTCAGCAGCGCGGGGCCTGGGGTTCGGCAATGGTGGCGGGAGGGGTGGGCTGAGCTGTCAGCGGCAGTGACTGCGCTGGCCGGGGAATGTGTGGAACTGGTTGGGGAGCTGTGTGCGGCGAAAATTGGGTACTATGTGGGCGTGCATGCGGCTGGGCGCTGGGTGGCGATGCGTGGGTTCGAGGAAAGGATATGCAAGTATCGGATATCGCACAAGGCAAGGTGTGGAGCGCTGGTAAAGGCGACGGGATGAACGGTAGATGCGGGCGGCGGGAATGGGTCGGGTTGCAGGCGGTTTCAAGGACGTCAGCTTGAGCAAGGAGTTCAGCAGCTAGCAAACTGGCAGGCCCCATCCTCGGTACATCCTTTGATTACGTACCTCGTATCACGATTACCATGCAGCGGGCGGAGCTTGGTGTGGAAAGGAGCCCCTACCGATCTGGGAGCAGGGAGGTTTAGTGCGTGTTGGGGATTTCGTCATCCGGGGCAATCCAATTAGCGCAGACGACCTAGAAAGCCTCGGCGATGGTTTCATGATTGCAGGTCGTAACGTGGTCGGGCCATAGTACTTGGTTTGGGTCACCACGGTGAACCTGCAGGGCATGCCCGCCGGCTGCCTTCTGCTAACGGCGTGTCGGGAAGCAGTGTACAGACTGCGCCATCCGTTATGCTGATACCCGACGACCCGACTCTCCTCTCACGATTGGGCTTCTCTTGTATGACTGCTTCGTCACCGCCACCGCCACTCCCCGCCTTCCGCAGGTTGGCTGGAAGCACCAGGCCGCTGTTGCGGAGCTGGAGGAGAAGCGCAAGGCCAAGGCCAAGGCCTTCTACGTGGCCAAGAAGAAGATCAGCGCGCTGCGGACCAAGGCCGCCGCCCAGGTCAAGGCGTAAGCCTGCTCGCTTGGCGTCGGGCAGGGGCGGAGCCACATGGTTGTAACCTCGTACGTGTGAGCTCGCGCCGCTTATCCTCACCCCCCCTGGAATATACATGAGCATGTGGAGCTGGCCATGGAACCGAATGACCCGGTAATGGACAGCAATCGGTGTCTGCATATCTGCCTTACCTCGTCTGTAGGGCAACAGTCGTTCATTGAGAGCCTAGCCGCAGCCTTGCTTACTGAGATGCTGGCACACGGCAGCAACTATACTTCAGTACTGGCGGCAGAGTGCTGCAGACCCGGTGGCCCTACGTTTTTCAGCGCCACCGGGAGGAAGCCCTCTTGGCCGCACTGGTCGCACAAGGCTGCGCACTTGTCGCAGCCACACGAGCTTCCACTGCCAGCCACAAAGAGTTCCAACGCAAGTACTAGTGCAACATTTCAGCACAGGATTGTCACGGCATGCGTGCGGGACACACATATTGAAGGTACCGTGGTGGACGGGACCCAACAGCGACGCAAGCCCCAACGCGCAAGGCACGTGCCTAGTGGCACCACAGTCACGCCGGCCGATGCTCAACGAAGTAAACAGAAAGGGGGAAGGCCGCCTCTACGCCAGTAGGCCAGTATGGCGCCGGGTAGTTTTTCGGCGGGCGACGGAGACGAGCAGACGGGCCCGCCCCATGTGGGGCAGGAGAAACTAATGCGCTCCCAATGCTAATCAATGCTATTACGTCAGGTGCCCTACTCCGTCTGTACAGCAAACGCTGATGTCGATCACCCTCATGATGCTCAGCAGGCTACGCCGCGGAGCTCTTTTTCTGCAGATTCCTCTACTTTTTCTGCACCCACCTCACACAGTCGGGGCGCAATACCAGTTGCTTGCACACAGCGGCCTGGCCGCGCCCGTCCGCGCCGCCCCAACGTGCCATGCATCGTGCATGAACTCCGCCCTCACTGGGCCCATCAGCAGGTTGCGTATTCCGTACCCTGGAGTAGCACTCCGCGTGGGCTCCGCGCCCCACATTGCCCCTCACCCGGCAACATGCTCATGGCAACATGCTCATGGCAACATGCTCATGGCAACATGCTCATGGCAACATGCTCATGGCAACATGCCCATGGCAACGCCCGGCCGAAAACGTCGCCAGGTCGGCTCAAGCCTTCCTCATGCGGCCTCACTCCTCGCCCTCCAGCTTGGCTGCGATTCCCCTCTGGCCGCTTTTCCAGACTGCCGGGCCAGAAGACGTCTTGCTTACGCCATCCAACTAAGTATGCGTAACGCTCTGCTTCACCACGTCCTGCCCTGGTGCACGGTAGCCCAGCGGCAGCTGCGGTAGTTAGCGGCTTCCGGCACGCAAACTGATACCGGTAAGATACTGTACATACGCCTAGGCCAACCCCAGAACTGGAGTCGGTAGGAGTAGGGTTGGTGCACTGCGGCACTCCAAGGCAGCCGCACTCACCCAAAGCGGGCGAGCCAGCCCGTCCTCACCACGCTCCCTACCGAGGGACGGGCCGGAACGCGCCCTGGGCCTCTTTGCTGCAGTACAACACCCCAACCCACTCAACCGCCCACCCCCACCAATGCTCACGCCTCCTCGTTTTTGAGCGTGGCGGCCCAGTAGCCCGCCAGCAGGCTGCCGATGGTGGCGTGCGTGCAGGCCGACAGCACGCAGGGCGCCACCACCACCGGGTCCGGGAAGTGCACCTTTGCGAGCACGGCCGCCAGCGCGGAGCTCTGCATGCCCACCTCGATCGAGTTGGTGCGCGCGATCTTGTCGGACAGGCCCATGACCTTGGAGAGCGAGTATCCCAGGAAGAAGCCGGTGGAGTGGAGCACAAAGACTGCGGCGATGATTGCGGCACCCGAGGAGGCCACGACGGCCACGTTGGTCGCGATCATGGAGCCTGGGGCCGGCGGCGGGAGGCGAACGAGGCGCTGTCAAAGTGAAGCGGGTGCCGCCAGAGGAGGTCCAGGGTGGAGGATGGCAGTGGCGGTGGCGGTGGCAAAAAAGTGCAGTTGCAAGCAAGGGCGGGAAGACGGGGGAAAGTGCTGGTGTCGAGGTGGGCGTGGGAGCCGGAGAGTCGCACTGGACGCGTGCCTGCTAGGACCACATGCTTGAATTGCGAACACGCCTAACAGGTGTCCGCGCTCACCGACGATGAGGAAGACGACCACTGTGGCTAGGAAGGGCGTGTAGAGCTTGACGCGAGCAACGGCGCTTGGGAAGAACTGCGGGGCGGGAGGGGCCACGCCTCGGGTGCATCACGGAAGCGTGTCGTGCAAGTGCAGCACAACGTCAGCCAGCTGCCTGGCTCATCGCCACACAGCACGGTATGCTATATCACCCACACGATGGAGAGCCAGCGCTACCGGTGGCCAAAGTATTGCAAGTGCAGACGTGCCCGGTGAAACGAACGTGCCCGTAATTGAGCACGGCCATCACACGCCGCCCATCCACCTGAGAGAGCGCGACGGCAGGGCCAGCCCCTACAGCAGAAGCGTAGCGTGGCCGTGAACTGCCTCCACGTTGTAGTATCTTCCCCATTACCCTATCCTTCACGAGCCCTTGCCGAGTTGCCATCCCGCTCTCTGCCTGCGGACCTGGTTCACGGCCGTCCCCGCCAGCACGGGCGCCAGGACCAGCTGCAGCACCGACAGGAACATGGCCCCCGGATCCACGGGGACGAGCGTCCTGACGTGCGGCAACGGGCAGCGGCGGGGAAACTTTGCGGCTGCGACGACCGCGCGAGACGCAGCCATAGAGAAACGATCACAGATGGCCATACAAAGTTTAATGCTGTGTGGTGGGCAGTGGGTAGTCACGGCAGCATCTATTAGTCACCGGGGTGGCGCCGCGTCCTCCAGGGATGCTCGCATTCGCCAACATAGTGCACACCGCGGCGCGCCAGCCAGGCGCAACGGCAACCCGCGGCCCGGTCAGGGCTCACCCGACCAGCAGGGAGGTCAGCACGGGTGTCGTGGCGATGGCCATGAGGGTCGAGGCGGTGGTCATCATGATGGACAGCGGCATGTCGCCCTTGGCGATGTAGGCCTGCGGGTCCAGGCGGTTCCGGAAACGCAAAAGCTTCGGATGCGTTTTGGGGTGCTGGGTCAGGCAAGGAGCTAATGGCCATGCCCATGAACAAGGCGCTACGTGCAGAATCCAGTGTCGTTGATATACGTGGTACACTGGGCAGACGCCCACACGGGACTCGGGCGTGCAATCGAGGCATGCCAGCCCTGTGCTTGAGCAGGGCGTGCCGCCGTTCAACACGGCGCGGCACGGCTACTGCGCAGCGTCGCGGGGACTCAGCAGCTCACCACAATGTTGGATGCTGTCCCTCCGGGCATGCAAGACACGAGCGCCACGCCGACCGCCAGCCCGGGGGCCAGGTTGGGCTGCGCCGCCAGGTAGCGGGAGATGACGTAGCCGAAGCAGGGCAGGATCGTGTACTGCACAGTGCGGGCGACGGGGCAGGGCGCGACGTCAGTACAAAGTTGGGTGACATGGGATGACTTTGAAGTGGGACAGGTGGCGCCCAACCACAGCGGGGGATGGCGTGGGATGAACGTGTTGGAATGAAAAACGAAGGGCTGCACATCTGCAGTTTCATGTGGGGCGCTGCACATTTGAGCAATGAGCGAACCAGCCAGGCCGCACCGCCAGCTCTTCCGGGCTGCGCGTCGACCCCCGGATCCCCGGCACATGAGCACGAGCCCCGCAACTCACCTGGAGCACCATTCCCAGCAGCAGCAGCTGCGGCTGCTTTGTGAACACGGATGCTATCTCGCCAAACGTGAGGGTCAGGCCCATGCCTGCCTGTGCGCGCAGAGGAAGAACGGAGGCATTCTTGCGGCAAGGCGACACAGCGCAGTCGTCCAGTACTCTTACGATGCCAGCTGCGTGCATGGCGCAACGGCACCCGTGGGGCCCCATGGTCGCGTGCCGAACTCACGGCCGACCTCCACACTGGCACGGCGGGCTGCCTGTGCGATGCCCTTGGTCCGATTCGCTTTTGGCAGATCACGGCAGGGGGCTCCTGCTCGCAGCAGGACTGTGCTCGCGATCTCCGCGTCGCTCCGGTGTGTCAGCTACTTGGCTTTAGGACCTCTGACAACAAGCTGCACGAAGAGTACCACACCTTGGGCGCCATGTCACCACGGCAACCCTTCCCTCACGCACCATGACGAACATCAAGCCGTAAGTGATACACCTGTTGTCAAACCACGTGTACAAGTGAGGTGCGTGGAAGGCAGTCACGGCCGCCAGAATGACCCAGACCGGGAAGAGGCGGGTGAAGTTGTTGCAAAAGGCCGCGAGTTGCTGCTCCAGCGGCGTCAAGCTGGGTTTGCCGCCCGCAGGCGAGGAGGCGCCGGCGGAGGCTCCACAGGCGACACCAGAGGAACGCTTCGAGGCTAGAGGGCATTCCAGCGTTCCTCCCAAGCCAGCCGGTATGGGCTTGGCCGTGCATGGGGCTGGCGAAAACCCTAGCGCCCCGTAGCAGCGGAGTCCAGCATACGCGAGAGGGGAGCGCCGCGACTGGGATTGCGCTGGAGGCCTGCATGTGCGAGGAGTGAACACGGTAGACAGGTGAAGGTCGTAGGCTGTGTGCCCACTGGATGTTGTGGGGGGTGCTGATGGAAGTTGCATCGACACCACACACACAGTTCTCCAGACCACAGATGCATTTCTAAGTGCAGCATATGCATGCATAATAGGCAACCCAGCGCCCACCGCCCCGCATCCTCTCGTTTCTCGGACCTTGCGGGCAAATTGAGCGCTGCCCGCATTCTTGCTGCGCTTCCTTTGTTTGCTCTTATACCAAGTTACAACAACGGCAAACAGCCTGCGTTGCAACGTCTCGGCGGGCAGGTCATGTCGACACAATACGGGAGGTTTCGGAGGCCAGGCATGCTGCAATGTCTAACTGTGTTTGGCATCTGTATCTCATATGAGACATAGCAACGGGAATATTGGATCGAAAACTGCGATACACCTCACAGGCCACCTTTGACAGCGCGCTCCCAGGGCTATTGCTCGCAAACCTGCATCAATGTCTTACAAGCTCGTATGATGATGTGCACGAATAGATAACCCGCGCTTCTTAGTCTGGTCTTCATTTGAACAACATGGAGCAGGGTAGCGCCCTTCAGGCAATTGACATCAAAAAAATAGCATGCATCGGTGCCGGCTACGTGGGCGGGCCCAGCATGAGCTGCCTTGCGTACAAGTGCCCAGATGTCATTGTAACAGTTCTGGATATCAGCCCAGCGCGCGTGGAGGCCTGGAACAGTGATAACTTGCCGATCTATGAGCCTGGATTGCTTGAGATAGTAAAGGCGTGCCGCGGGAGGAACCTGTTCTTCTCAACGGACGCCAAGAAGCACCTTGCGGAGGCGGACCTAATCTTCGTCTGGTGGGTTGGCAGCAGGGCCGCTGGAGGGGCTCCACAGCGGGGTATTGGGGTGTGTGGTTGTGGGGATGTACTTCGGGATATCGGCTGCCGTGCAGGAGGGGTGGATGTGTGTCCGTTGCCAAGGTATGATAGCCTGACATGAATGTCAGTACGGGGTGTCTGATGCGTTGCCTTCAGGGTGCCTTTGGGACTTTGACTTGTGTCTCTGGCTCCTGTGTGTTGCGCTGCCCGCTCCATCCCTTGTCAGCTTCCTGAGCTTCCCTCCTGACGAGCTCCCCCCGTTCTCCCGGGTCTGCTGCCGTAGCGTTAACACCCCAACTAAGCAGCAGGGCGTGGGCGCGGGAAGGGCAGCAACCTTCGGGTTCTGGGAGGCAGCCGCGCGTCTCATCGCATCTTCGTGCCAGGGCTGTGGCCCAAAGATAGTGGCGGAGAAGTCGCCCGTGCCTGTCAGGACAGCGCAAGCGATGTCACGGGTGGGTGGCTCTGACCTCCTTGTTGGCTGCCCCTGTCCAGAGGAGGAGTGACCCGTCTTCTTTCCGCATGCTCGAGGCGCAAGAGCGCATGGTCCTTCCTTTCATCTTGCCATGTGGGCCTTCCATTTCAGCTGAAGACCCGAGAGAGCAGATAAGCTGATTGGGTTGCTTCCTCTCCCCTCCCGCTCCCGCTCCCTGCGTCAGGTGCTGGTCGGGTGCCAGGGTGCCTCGAAGACGGCATTTGAAGTCATCTCTAACCCGGAATTCATGAGCGCCGGGACAGCCATCACCGACTGCCTCGAGCCGGAGCGGGTGAGATAGCGCTAGCAGCCACGGAAGTTGCTCGCGCGAGCCGTTAACGGCTCACAAGAGGACGGGGTGGTGTCGTCTGCAAATAAGACGCCGCGCCCAGTGACCTTCAGCTAGCAACGCGTCAGAGCTATGAAAGCCGGTGTCAGAATGGCTCCATCTGCCTGTACCGTCCGCCCCAACCTCTCACCGCTGTGCCGTCTCCGCACCGCCTCCCATCTAACAGTCTATCAAGCTCCCTTGCTTCTTCTCAGCCTCCTCCGCTCGCCCCTCGCCGGCCCCAGGTGCTCATCGGCGGGCGGGACACTCCTGCAGGGCGCGCCGCGGTAGAGAGTCTGGCGCGGCTGTACCGCCGCTGGGTCCCCGCCGAGCGCGTGCTGCACATGGGCCTGTGGAGCAGCGAGCTGGCCAAGCTGGCGGCCAACGCTTTCCTGGCGCAGCGCATCTCGTCCATAAACGCCATTGCGGCACTGTGCGAGGAGACTGGGGCTGATGTGGAGCAGGTTGGTGCGCGGTACAGTGGGCTGGCAAAGACAAGCCACCTCTATTGTCAATTGCAAAGTCCTCCTTGAGGCCCTGCGAGGCCCAACAGGAAGCACAGCCTCACGCGTTCCGCAGGCGCCAGAGCTGACCGTCACTGGCCCCAGCCACGCCGGCATACTCCATGCATCCTCACGCACATACCCACACCTTGCACCCGCTCGTGTTGCGTCGGCATCACGAATCGCTGTACCAAGAATGGAACACTGGAAACGGCGCGCCCGAAGCATGCAGCAGGCATGAGGACGGAACTAGCGGATCGCGACGCGAGGAACCCGGACATCACCCACCCCGTCGTTTGTATACAGACGCCGGACGTTTCTCTGGCGAGAATACATGTTTCCTTCCATACCATGCCGTTCAGATGTCCCCCCACCGTCGTCCGCAGGTGGGCCACGCCATCGGCACGGACAGTCGCATCGGGCCGCGCTTCCTCAAAGCCGGCTGCGGGTTCGGTGGGCCCGCGCTGCAGAAGCACGTGCTCAACCTGGTCTACATCTGCGAGAGCCTCGGGCTCAAGCAGGCAGCCGCGTACTGGCAGCAGGTGGAGATGGCGGCTTTTGCGGGGCCAGGGACTTCGAAGTTTGTACCAGCGACCACGGCTGCGACTTCTGTCGTTTGGCCTGGCGTGCCGATACCCTCTCGCAGCCTGCCCAAACAGTGTCTCCCTTCACAGCTCAGACATCTGACACCCGTGCACTGTATTGGCGTGATTTGGTGCTTTGCACTTACTGTGATGCGACTGCAAACTCCCCATTCACAAACCACAATACGCGTCCCATGTCAGCATCTATTATGAGCCAGTTGACCTCAAGGCCTGGTGGAATTCCTTGGGTCCCCATCGGCAATCCAGGTTGTGGACGTGAACGACTGGGTCAAGAACCGCTTCGTGCGCCGCGTCATCAGCGCTATGTTCAACACCATTCGCGGCAAGCGCATCGCAGTGCTGGGCTTCGCCTACAAGGCCAACACCACCGACACGCGCGACACGGCCGCCATCGACGTGTGCCGCGGGCTGCTGCTGGACGGGGCAAAGGTGGCGGTGTATGACCCCAAGGTGTGAACGACGTGACGCAGGGCGCGGCGGGTTCAGGGATGGGCGACCATCCCGTCCTCCGTCCCGACTGCTGCAAGAAACTGTCATCACGGCATTCCTGCCTAGCGCCCGTTATCATGTCCTTCACACTCGTTACGCCGCTGAGGCCCATGCCAGTCCTTACTGGTACATGCCGCGCGTACATCAAATCTTCTTTCCAGCCCGGCCGCACGCACGCTCGCATGCGGAGCCCCGAGCGAGCCCCTCTCCCCCGCCCGCCTGCTCTCCTCCCCGCGCCGCTCCACTGCGCGCCATCCCACCCCTCCCGCACTGCCCTGCCGCCCCTGCCGCCCCGCCACCACCCGGCTGGCCGCCCGCAGGTCGAGCCGGAGCAGATCCACCTCGACATGTCCCTGCCGCGCGGCTTGCTGGAGCAGGCTGGCCGCCAGCACACCGCCGTATCGCTGGCCACCGTGGACGTGACGCGCAACGCCTACGACGCATGCCGCGGCGCGCACGCCGTCTGCGTACTCACGGACTGGCCAGAGTTCAGGTGGGGCGCCGTGCGTGCGTGTGGCGAGTCGCGTTCGGTGTGCTGTGGTTCCAGCGCATAGGGCGCGTGGGGGAAGCGAATGTTGGGGCGGAGGTGGCGTTCAGCCTCTGAAAGTGCATGTACCACCCTCGCCATGCAGTCCCCTATCGTGTCGTGACCCCCGACACGCGGTTTTCTGGCGCTTCTGCGATCGTCTCCCGTGCCGCGACTTGCCGTTACAGGTTACTGAACTTCCAGGCCATCTACAGCAGCATGATGAAGCCCGCCTTCATCTTCGACGGCCGCAACCTGCTGGACCATGCGCCGCTCCGGGCCATAGGCTTCGTGGTGTACGGACAGGGCAAGCCGCTCGACGCGTTCCTCACGCAACGGCTGGGGGAGGACGACTGGAGGCCGCAGTCCACCACAGCGGCGGACGCCGCCGCCGCGCGCGACACGCTTGCGGACTTGGTGCTGGGTCGGGATGATGACGCACCCGGGCCGTCGTCCTCAGGCGGCGCGCAGGGCTCGGTGGGCAGCTCGGCGGCGGCGGCAGTGGCGCGGGCTTCGGCAGGAGGCGCAGGCGAGGCCGTCGGCGGGGCGGAGGCCAAGGCGGCGGTGGCCGCTGGGCGAGGGGACGCGGCGTCGACCGCGGCCGCGGAGGACGACGGGACGGAGGGTAGAGGCGCGGGATAGGTGGGAAGTCGTCACTCAGCGGCAAGGCGGATTCCGAGTTGTGCAGGGGATCTGAGCTAGCGGCAGTGCGTGATGCGAGGGTTCAAAGAGGAAACAGTAGGCAAGGAACGCTCAAAAGCGGGGCAGGGTAGGTGCGGGAGTCGGCGCGCGACGCAACATACTGACTGAGAAGGAGTCCATACCTTCCGGCATGGACGCTACGCCTAAGGAGGCTTCTGCCTGTCATGCGGTCCGAGCACTGCAGGAGCCCGCACTGGAAGAGCCCGCAGTCAGTTTGGGACATGGAACGCGCTACCGCGTTTGCTACAATGCCGCTATGCACAGAGTGCAGTTCAGTGGCCTATTGACTGAGTCCTGTAGCTGGCGCCCTCTCTTCGTTTGCATCTGAGAGCTGTCGTAGTGGTAACGGGTTCAGATTGCACGAGTACGGGATACGGGGAGCCGGGGCTGCGACTCAGAAGGTCCGTCCATGTGCATCCTTTGGGCCCCCGGCACGTGTGGGTTTGTTGCTTGTAGGTAGCGCGCCTACAACGCGTAACATATCATACATATATATGTGCATGTGTAGTGGAGGCGTGCCTGGTGATATAGGACAGGCGGGGACGGTGTGTCAACGCTTCATCGCGATTTGGACGAGAGCTGCGTGTTCGAGTGCAAGAGGTTAGTGAGTTCGCATCCTTGTGGGTAATGGTGTTTAGCACGTAAGATCTTTCCTGCAGCCTGCCGATCGCGGGACTTGCGAGCTTGGCGCTGATCTAACGTACCAAAGGAGGACCGGGAACCGCGCCGTCCGAATCGGGCACCGCGCGCCTCCGCGCGCTGTGCTGTTCACGACCGGCGAGGGCGTGGCGGCCAGTGCTCACAAGAAGGTTGCTGACAAAACTGGCTTGATATGGCCAGCGAGTTAGTGGTGTTCGAGCATCTGCAAAAGTCATTTGCGGACAATGCAGCCCTTGGCGTTCGTTTCTGGTTCTCCACCCATCTGGTATCCACCCGTACTACCGCATACACGGATGTGCAGTTTTTGAACTCTCATAATCTAACCTCCTGGCATATGCATCAATGCCCGCACAATGCGCAGACAGTTCTGGAAGGACAAAGAATCTTCAGCGGTTCCCGGTGGCGCTGAAATCAGTGCCAACTTGCACAAGATCATGCGGGATGCCAAACACCAAAACTAAGAAATAAACCCATAACACATATGTGGTCTCGCAGTGTGTCCAAGCTCCCTGCTCAATGCACACTGCGGCCTGCACTGCCACGTTTGCGATCTAGCATTAGACGGGCCGCGTAACCGTCAACCTCCGTGCGTGAGGGTTCACAGTGGAATAAATCATCGAAGGCAAATCTGCAATCCGCAATCCGTCTATGACGCTGGTTGCTATGCAACACCTGCCGTGGCCAAAAGGCTGTGAGGCCTAGCCCGGCAGCCATGGAGCGGGCTGACCACCGCGTCACATGAACATGCCAGCCACAGCGACGCTAGCCCTGCCCCACTACCAAACCATCACCTGCTGTCAAGCCTCCGATTGCACTGCTACGTCACTCAGTACTCCTGGCGTCGGGCGCCTCCCGTTCGTGGCACGGTACACCCACAGTGATACGACAGCGTGCGGTACGGCGGGATACAGCACTGTTGCAGTACAAATAGCGATCTCAGTCCGAGCAGCCGGGCGCGAGCTGCGGCTGCCTCCTGCGCGTGGCGCTAACGCTCTGCATGATGGCGACGCTGTCGGGAATGTACGGGTAGCACGCCGTGAGCGATTTGCCCAGCTGCAGGGGGTTCATAACGCTGCGGGGGCCAGGAACGGGAAGGAGCACGAGGATAGGTGAAGGTGGAAGGGTGACAGTGAGGCAAGACACCGGTAGTGAGGACGCGCAGGGGCGAGGCTTTTGAGGGACGCGCGCGCGGGAGCGCAACGTCAACATCTCTTCACACACGTGCCGCTGAGGTCGTCGAAAAGGGTGCACCGTATGGCGTAACACTACAGCCCTCCACCCAAGGCACATGCCGGTGACGCAGCTTGTTTAAGTCGACAGTTTGCAAGCGTGCAGCCCGCGCCGCGCACCTCCAGCAGAGGAACGCGCCCGTATCGCCGTGGGCAAACCGCTCCTTGAGGGCGTTGCGCTGCAGCCGGTCGGCCAGGTCGTCTACCGCCGAGTAGGCCTGCGTCGGTTGAGCGGTCTGATTAAGCAAGGCGTAGGTGGGTTCGACCGCCGCTTTCGGGCTAACAGGCGCTTCAAAGGAGTGCGGGCGGACGGGGTGATAGGTAGCGAGACAGGGCCAGCAACATCCAGGACTGACAGGCACGTCAGTGCCGAAAACCCGAATGTGAGCGTTGTGGGGGACAGCCACCGCCCCGCCCCCCCCCCCGCACTCACCTCAACGGCGTTGTTTGTGGTGCACCTGGAGCTGTGGCCGGTCACTGCCGCCATAAGGACCGACAGCTGCTGCATCAGCGCCGACCGTTCCTGCAGCACGGGCGCCACCTTCTGCTCCAGCACCGTGCACAGCGACCCCACCTCCTCGAGCTGCTCGGGGGTGAACTTGATAGCCGCGCCTACGGCCGGCCATGCGGGCGGGCGGGGCAGACCGTGCGCGTAGTCGCATCTTGCTCAGAGCACTGTATGATAGTGTATGGCCGAGAGTTGGCATGCGGTGCGCGGCATGTTCGAATTCATTGATAACGTTGGAGCCTGAGGCAGGCGAGCGGTTACCAAGGCGCCACGCCACCGCGTGATGGCCGAAGAATGGAACACGGACGCACTGAAGTGGACACCATGCGGGTGTACAGCGGGGAACAAGTTGTGCGAGCCCTGCACACCCGCACAAGCTCTTGCCCACCTATTGAGGCCCAGAAATCGTCCCCGGGGCGCTCTTGCCGGCCTGTCTCAAGGTTGACGTTCCTGCAAAATCCATCGGAGCCAATCAGGCAGCAGATCGCAGCGTGGTGGGTGCGCTGATACCCTGCCATGGTAACTTCCAAGAGCGGCCTGGTACCCGCGAGGTCACCCGGCAAGTTGCACTGCGCGGGTTGACCTGACCCGCTGACGAGGAAGACCAAGACTGCAGGTCTGCCAGCCATCGCACCAGCCCAGTACCGTGTCCGTCAGCAAATCCTCCCCGGCAGGAACGCCCCGACCTTTGAGCCCCTTCTCCAGCGTGGGACTCAGCATCCGCCTCGCCTTTCCACGCATGCACCCGTGCGGTCCAACAGCCGCCTCGTCCTCCTCCCACTCACAGGCTGCGAAGGTAGGGCTCGGGCGACAGCAGCAGCACCTTGCTGATGTAGGAGATTATGCGGCTCAGGAAGCGTTCCAAGCGGGCGTTTTGGGTGCTCCCCGGCCCGAGCGCCTCGGCCGCGGGCACGAGGAGGCCCGCCTGCGGTGCAGCCGGATAGGCCGGACAGAGCCAGAGCAGCAGAGTCGGGGGTCGAGAGGGGCGATGGGGCTATGACAGCACCTAACGGGAACTGAGCAGAGGCCGTTGCGCTGAAAGCCGCCCGTGACAAGGAGGGTGCGGTTGCAAGATTGGGCACATGCCCGCAACGCCACACGGTCGAAAAGCACCAACCAACGCCCAGATCACCGACCGCCGCCCCCACCTGCATGCACATGTGCCTCCACAGCATCCTGAACTCCGCAGTCGTCAGGCGCTTGAGCTGCTCTGTGGCCTCCTGCGTAAGCTCCCGCACCTCCCCGTCGGGCCCCGGGCAGAACGCCAGCACCGTCGGCAGCGGCGGCACGCCCGCCGGCGCAATCGCGCCTTGCAGCTGCAATGCCTGCCACGTTGGCGGCCCGCCCCACTCGCCCGACGCGGCCGCCACGGGCATCGCGGCGGGAACAGTTCCCTGGACGGACCAAAGGGCCGCACGGCCGCCGGCGCTTCCGCCCGCAGCCCCTGCGCCGCCTCCGCCTCCACATCCGCGGTCACTGCCGCCGCTGGAGCTCCGAAGTAATGGGCTGTCAGGCCGTGTCGCTTGCCGCCAGCCTGCCGGGACCGGGGCTGGGACAGGGACCGCCGTGTCGCCTGCCGGCCGCGGCGCCTGCGCTTGTGGCAACCCAGACGAAAGGCTGCCCGATGAGGAGGATTGGTGCAGCTCAGTGCTCTGGGCTGATACCAGGAACCCCAGCTGCTGATCCTTGTGGGGCAGCAGCCGCTCGAGAGCCTTGAGCTTGTTCCGCAGGAACCCGTTGACCTGGCTCAGCTGCTCGAAGCGTTTCGTGAGGGCCCTCAACTCTTGCTGCAGGTCGGGCAGCGTGGGCTTGCGCGCGCGGCGTGCCGCCGCCGCCGCTGCCGCCGCTGCAGCGGCGGCGTCCGCCCCGGTGGAGACTATGTGGTCTTGAGCGGCGACACCACCGTATGCTAATGGGTTAAGTGTGTCGACAAGGGAGGGCTGCGGCGGCGCGACCGACGATGCCGCCAGGGTCGTGACCACTTTGGGCATGAGGAGTGGCGGCTCTGCTGGCCCGGTAAGCAGGGGGTTGGGGGCAAGCCCCGAGGCCGTGCCCGCCTGGTGAGCGAGCACGACACCGCCCCAGGGGCCTGCCGCGCCAGACGGGAGGGTGACGTTCGTCGTGGGGAAAGCCGCTCGGCTTGTGCTTCCACCAAGCCAGTCCATGCCAGAGTCGTCTAGCTCAGCGAGAAGTCCAGGAAACTGCGAAACACGGTGACTGCCTCTGTCTGTTGCCATCAAATTTAGACCGCCCATTCGAAGCTTCACAACCGATCGCTACATCAGAACAGGCGAGGAGCACTCGGACCTAGATGCCTATGATGACGAACTCTTATAATCTAATCTTCGTCGACTAAACACTTGACTGTAAATGCGACCAAGTGAAGACTGGTTCCATGCCTGTCCTGCGCGCCCTAACGCTCCACGCTGCCAGCCACATGGCATTCATATGCGTGTACTGCATTTTAAAAGAGCAGTAGAGCAGCAGTGGACGCATGACCTAGCGACCACGTGCCCTGTTGCCCCCCCCCCCCTCTCTCGCTGTGTATTGTGCATATGCTCGCCCCAAACTCCTCCCACATAGCTCGGACGACTCACCGATATCAATCAACGACGCCAAAACCGCCGCAAGGCAGTCTCTTGCATGCCAGTTCCCACCTGACACGTGGTCACGTACGACCAAAAAAGAGCCCCACCGCACGGCCCCACTTACCAGATCTCAAAGAACCTAGTTGCAAGCCGTGCAACGCCACCCACCGCCCTTTTCTGTGCTTTGAGGCCTTGTTCCAACCCTCCTGTAACAGGCCCTCGTACGGTAAACGGTATTGGTTACCTGGTTCGTTGGGCAGCCCCTTGATCTCCCCGCGTGTCGGGCGTCCGGACCTGCATGGAGTTGCTCCACCAACTTGTGGCCTACCTACAACAGCTCGTCCTCGTCCCCATCTTCGTCCTTGTCCTCCTCGTGCTCCCCGACGCTGCCGTCGTCGCTGCCGTCGCTGTCCGACTAGGCGCCCGCGTTGGCGTCCAACACGGAAGCGCGCTTGCTTTTGGGGGGCGAGACGAACGTCATGTGTCTTAAAAGTGACACACTGCAATTGGGGAGCCACACCACACCTCTACTGTCATACACACTCGAATGCGCGACGTTGCCAGCGCGTTGCCAGTAGGGCGGGCGGGCGGAACAGAAACAGGCTAGCGAGCGAGGCAAAGGAGAAGATGCACCCAACCCTGGTCCTGGACGGAACTACCTCGCTCGATAGGTCGTGGGCGTTCTTCTCGGCATTGCAGACTTCACCACCGGTCCACCAGACCCTAAACGACGAACGTCGATAAGCAGATAGATCTGTGAAGGATGGATCTGTACCCGCCCACCCTACCGGAAACATCGCGCCTTCGGGTGTGTATGGCCGTGTAGAGGCGGACTCCCTCTTTCTGTGCAGATTTCTCTTTTTTCATGCCCAAACTGCACCTGTATAAGTTTGAGAGTGAGGGCCCGCCCAGCCACGCGGCCAGCCGCGATGCGAGTTGGCTGCCCGCCCCCAGCAGCAGCAGCCGTAGCCGCCTGTCACTCCAATGGGTGTCCAGCTGCAATTTGCCGCCCGGTTGCATATCGCCCAACCCTTCTCAGCGGCGCCACCCCAGGAATGTCCGTCCGGAGGAAAAGTGCACACCGTGATGACGGGGTTGGGCATGCCCAAACCTAATTCCCGTGTTTATGGCGATGGGCATGCCCAACATGCCTCGTGCACGGTAGGCGGCCAGCTTGTTGCCAAACGCTGCTTGAAGGGCGCCCGACTGACCTTGGTAATAGGGCCGGAACTTTCGGACCGGAAGGGTACGTACCCCAGTGTCGGGGTCCTGTGACGATGAATTATTGTCACTATTATGCTTGCACAATCTTCCAAATCTACACATCTTACTTACAACGTACTCAAGGATACTACGGTTAGCGGTGCCCTACTGCGGTGGCGTGCCCAGCCACTATATATACTATATAAGCCAGATGTATTGGGGTGCGCCCGGGGGCCGATTGTCAAATAGTCAACAGTACGTGAGAGCAGACATTGATTCGGGTATATGCCGCCGAAGCTGTACAGTCGCTGCCGTACCGGCACGCGACATGCACGCTACACCAGTGCAGGACGTTGTCAGGTTGCTGGTCATAGGAGGCGCGGGAAAACAGCAACATGCGAAGCTTCAGCTACACATCTAAAAAGATAGCGCGCGACGAATTTGTCATGCATTTGTCCTAGACTGCCGTACAACTGCCGTACAACTACCGTACAACCACAGATCTCTTTACGATCAACGGCGTTCATCCCCCTCGGCCATCCTCGCTCCTGAATATAGGGTGGCGACTGCACACGCAAAGCAGACACATCCGCACGCTCAAAGATTTACCTTCGGCGCGCGCAAGCATGTATACCATGCCAAGATGTCCAGGGCCTAGCGCCATCCCACTGCGCTCGCCACAGCTGGCACGATACACGCATGAAACCGCTCACGCAACAAAAGCACCTGCAGCCAGCTAGCATGCCCACGGACGCATGTGGCGCCGCCGGGAACATACCGGTACACGAATTCACCTTTACACGATAGAGCGTGACACACTGTTACGGAAATCAGCAGCTTTGCCTCTGCCGCAGCAGCCACTCCAGGGCACCTGAGCAAGCAAAGCGACTGAAGCACGTCAAGGGTCACTACGACCCAGCAGAGTGCGCAATGCGCGCGGCACGGTATGCGATACGACACAGCTGGTAAGCACAGAGCCCACACACGCCCCACACCTCGACCTCCGAGGACCTTGAAGCGCAGTCGCGTGCTCGCTCGCTCAGCGCGTGCTCAACGCCTTATGTGAAGCAGGACAGAAGAATGCAGGCAGGGGCACGGACTTCCAGCCCAGTCATTGTGGCCTGCTGTGGTGCGTACTCTTGACGTACAGTGCAACATGTATTGAAAGGTATTCGGTGTGAGCACTGGCACATTACTTCTAGGATTGCCATCATCCTGCAACAAGACCCCTATGTGCTGTGTCCGGTCTCGCCAGCGATGCTCCTTCATTGCTGCGGCTTGCCGGGGTCTCCAGCAGGCAGATGAGCGCAATTGTCTCTCCCAATGGATGAATACCTGCATCGCGCACCCTGGACTTCGGCCGTCCGTTCACAGGTTCCACCCTCCGTCAGCTGCCTTGCCGCTGCGTTCACCACCGCGGGCAGCTGACTTCGGGTCTTGAGGCCAGCTGACGGCGTGACTTGCGCATGCGTACGCGGCTGCAGCGCCCGTTGCAGCTACGCCTCCTCAACCGTGATAGCCGCCTGGTCAAAATTGTAGGTGTTGACCGCCGCCCCTATGGAGAGCTTGAACTCGGCCCACACGACACCGCCCTGACCCTCGGGCTTGGCGGCGCGGGGCAGGCAGAGCTGCTGCCAGGTGATGGTGATGTTTGTCTGGTACCGCGCATACGCTGTTAGGATGGTGGTGTCCTGCAGCAAGGCCGTGACTCGGGTCGAGGTGTCCTGGCCGGGGCCCGGCTTCAGGCGCGCCCACACGCAGAAGGTGTAGAGCTTCCCGGCGAGCAGCTCAAGGCGGGGCCCCTGCGCAGCACGGGTGGGGGATACCGCGCCAGGCGGAGACACGCACGGTAGTGAGAGGGAAGGTTAAGCGCAACCCGAACAGGCGCATCGCGGTTCAATGAGGTGCAGGATGCGAGGGGCGATCCGGCCCACCGCAGCCCAGGACCGGCTTGCGCAGCGCGGGGTCCTTGAGGCCTCACCGCGTGCGTGCGGGGCAGCCCCAGATTGGCACCAATCTAAACGGCGCTGCGCGCACGGCAAAGGCTTGCACTGCAACTTGCCACACGGATGAGCAGCAGCAGTCAAGGAATTAGTCGGAGCGTTGGAGTTCGTGGGCTCGATAACCGTCAGGCTTCTCACCACCAGCTGCACGTGCCAGTAGGTGCCGGTCGCTCGGGAGACGGTGGCGGCAAAGCCGCCGCCGCCGCTGTAGGTCGCTTCGCGGTCCCCGAACGCGTACGTGACCTGAGGTTGGGAGGATGGGAAGCAGACGGGGGACCTTCGTACAAGGGAAGGGATGACGCGCAACCGCTGGCACGGTAATGTGCGTTGCGAGTGTCGCTGGGACCGTGAGCGTTGCGCTGTGTCTACCTTCGCGTCGGCCGAAGCATTGCCGGAGCTGTAAGTATAAACTCGATAGCCGTCTGAGGTGCTGCCGCTACTCTCAAAGCCCGCCGTCATGACAGACGGCTGCGGTGGTGGCGGCCGTGGGGGCGGCGACGGTAGCGGCCGCGGCAGTGGCGGCCTCACGGCTGGCGATGGCAGGGGGGGCCGCGATAGCGGTGGCCGCGGCTGAGGACTGGCGTACGGGTACTGCGGTCGAGGCCGTGGGGGTGATGGCGGGGGTTGAGGTGGCGACGGCGGCGAGGGCGGCTGTGCGGCCTCGACCCGGATGGTGGCGTGGTCGAAGTAGAAGGTGTCGACCGCGGTTCCAAAGTTGACCTTGAACTGGCCCCACGTGGCGCTGCTTGCCAGGCCCTCGGGCTTGGCTGCGCGGGGCGCGCACAGCTGCTTCCAGGTGGCGGTGATGTTTGTCTGGTGCCGCGCATACACTGTTTGGGTGGTGCTGTCGTACAAGACCACACTGGCCTGGGCGGGCGTGGCCTGGACGGGTCTCGGCTTTAGGCACGCCCACACGCAGAAGGTGTAGAGCTTCCCGGTGAGCAGCTCGAGGCGGGGGCCCTGCGCAACACGGGTGGGGGGAAGCCAAGAGAGCACGAGGGATGGGTGCACGGCTAGATATGTGCGGCGTGGGACAGGGTTTGGGACAGGGCGTCGGGGCAGGGCGTTGGGACAGGGGGTTTGGGACAGGGGGTTGGGACAGGGGATTGGGGCAGGGGTTGGGGACAGGGGTTTGGGGCAGGGGTTTGGGACAGGGATTTGGGGCAGGGGTTTGGAGCAGGGGTTTGGGACAGGGGTTTGGGGAAGGGCGTTGGGGCAGCAGGAGTTTGGGCAGGGGGTTGGGGCAGGGGGTTGGGACATGATGTTGGGACATGGAGTTGGGGCAGGGCGTTGGGGCAGGGCGTTGGGGCAGGGCGTTGGGGCAGGGCGTTGGGGCAGGGCGTTGGGACAGGGGTTGGGGCAGGGGATTGGGGCGGTGCGACAGCCGACTGACAATGCGGACCGTTGGGATTCCACCAAGACTCGCGGTTCGGGATGACCGCCGCTCCTCTGGTGGTGATGTACGGCAGCTGCGGCCACCAACACGTCGTGGCTCAATGCGTCGGGGCAGGGCCTCACCCCTATACTGCCTAAAGCGCAGCGTTACGGCACAACGTGCGACCGGCCTGCCTTGCCCCTGTTAAGTCAGGCCACGCCCCCGCTAGAAATAAGTCGGAGCGTTGGAGTTCGTGGCCTATTAGTCAGGCCGCGCCCCCGGACCCCAGGCTCCCGGACCGCACCGCGAGTTGGGCGTTCCATTCGACGCCGGTCGTACGGGTGAGGCTGACGGACAGCCCGGCAGCTCCCGTGAAGGCGGCGGCCGCGGTGCCGAAGGAGAAGGTTCCCTGAGGGGAGCAGGCCCATGGACAACAGAGGAGTCAATAGGAGCTCCCGAGCTGCAAAGGCCTCAATGCATCGCAAGGGAAGGGTGGGCGGTGGCGCTCGGAGCGGAAGGGGAGTTGGCGCGCTTTGGGCGCCAGACGCCGCACGAGGACGGACCAGTCACGGTTTACAGACACAGACCACCAATCCGTCAAATGCCGGGAGGGACAAGCACGATATGCATGAACACGATTCACTACCAGCATAGAGCCCAGCTGCAAACATTGCAGGACGTACGGACGGCCCCTGTACGGGAGGCGCGCAGGGCTCGGGTACGCACAGACAAGCCCTCCTTGCCTTGGCGTTTGCTGGGCTGCCGCTGTCGTTGATCCAGACGCTGTAATTGTCGGATGACGAGCCGGCCGCCTCAAAACCCGCGTACATCGCCGACAGCTGTGGCGGCGCAGGCGCCGGCGGCATGGGAGAGGGCGGGCTCAGCGGCGGCCATGGGGCGGCCTGCGACGTGATGCTCGCCTCGTCGAAGTGAAACGTCGTGACCGCAGTCCCAAAGCTGACCTTGAACCGGGCCCAGGCGGGGGCGGCCTGTGCTGCCGGCTTGGTGGCATTGCGCAGGCACAGCTGCTGCCAGCTGCTACCGGACGGAATGGTGGCCTGCTGGCTGCTATACATGGCCATGTTAGAACTGTCCTGTAGGACCAGAGACACCGCCACTTGTAAGGGGCCTTCGGCGGTGCGGGCCCAGACGCAAAAGGTGTAGATCCGGCCGGGGAGGATCTCGATTGCGGGGCTCTGGCGGGGAGCAGGGAAGAGTCAAGGGGCGGTGGCAAGTCGGCATCCGTTGACGGCAGACGGGCAAGCGCGAAGGCAGGCGTGCGTCCGGCACTGGCCCCCAGAGTGCGCTTGATCAGCGCAAGCCGGGCACGCGGGAGTGCACCCAGCGACGAACGCGTATGTGGATACGTACGGTCGGTGGCAGGACCCTGGGATGCCCAAGTAGGGGGCATTATTTGCCAGGCAAATGCTGGGAATCCATGCAACCCGCCCCTCCTGAGGTAAGGGCACGTGGGCCTCTGCAGCCCGACTTCCATGCACGCCGCGCCGTCCACAGCTCTACGCCCGTGAGGACACGCAAGGGCATGGGCACCTTGTCCAGCCGAGACGCAGCGCCGCATGCCCACAGGCCACCATGTGCTTTTCCATGTGCACTGGCGCTTCAGCGCTCCGCCGTTCAGCGCTCCGCCGTTCTCTGTCCCCATCTCCGTCCTGGCCATAACCCCTGCCCCCGTCCGCCCACCACACTTGGGCACGGGCTTTCAAACCACCAGCGGTTATGGTCGATGAAGGTATGCTTCAGTACTGCTCGCTCGGCGCGGACATTGCAGTTTCGCAGGTCGACAACAACTACACCAAGACCATCAGGCGCGGGGCCCCGCTCCTCCATTTCAGCTAGGTGCATATTCAGAAGGGAGATGCCGGGGGCAAAGGGGCTTGCAGCCCCCTTCCCCCCGTCTCCCCTAGGCCTGGTGTTGGGCCATGTGTTTATGACTTCCTATCGATGGCCCCATCAAAACTTGGTCTAACACCATGCAAGGGTTCATACGAAAAAATAATGCTCTCTGGTACGCAGTCCTGAGAGCCGATCCCCCGCATCAACAATGTCTCTATTGCGGCGCGCATACACTACATGCTTACGCTCGTCGTATGCGTTTTCCTTTTCAACACTACGTGCGGGCGTCGGACAAGCAGGGCCACATCTTGGCTCTATGGACATGTATGCAGGGTTAATGATGCACATGACGCGGCCGTTTTCCTTGTAACCCCCACCACCCACCGTTTCCCGTTCCGTATTACCCCACCACCCACCTGCAGCTGCACGTGCCACGCGGTGCCCGAAATCTGTGTGAGGTTGAACAGCAGCCCGGACGCGCCTCGGTAGGCTGCGGCCGGGGACCCGAAGGTGTAGCTGCCCTTTGGCGCCTGCGAGGGGTGCACCAGCGGTGCCAGCGGCGGGCGGGCGAAACCTTCATGACCGGGCCGCTGCATGGCAACGCAGTAGTGAAATGACCGACCACAACGGAGCTCACTTCCATCAGCCCAATGCAAAGCCCAAACGTGACCCTTGAGCCTGTCAGTAGGAAATGGTGGAGTGGCTGGTGAGGCGAAGTGTCTTCCGCAAGGGTTGGCCCCGAGTGATCGACGGCTGGGCGGCCAGGCATGGAAGCCGGGTCTGCCGAAAGATCACATGGGTTGGGCGTGCCGTTTGGCGGGCATACGACACGCCATGCCCCATACAGCTCGTACAGGACGATATCCTGTGTTACCGGGTGCCAACAACTTGCTGACAGACTTAAGGCGATGAACACTTTAAGCTGGAATGCAGAGAGCCACTCAGGAGGGGGAACCGGAGGCGAGGCTAGCAGCAAAGGGGATCGCCCACTGCCAGTCACTTTGACCCCTATTGTAACAAACAAACAGGCGCCTTCACGACTGCGAACGCACCGGGTCGATGCCGGTCTTCATGTAGATGTTGTAGCCATTGGAAGACGGCCCCAGCACATCGAAGCCCGCAGCCATGACTTCCGGCTGAGGCGGCGGCGGTGAGGGCTGCGGAGGCCGGGTACTGCTGCAGGCGCCGCAGGTGGCGCGACAGTAGCTGTTCTGTATCACCATCATTGTATTGCATGCGCCCGACCTCAGCACGGTTGCGCAGGTGGTGTCTGCAGATGGTACAGAAAGGGTTTAATTGCGTGAAAGGGATCATGCCAACCCACTCCGGAATCCCAAGTGCAGTGGAGTGGAACAAGGTAGGCCAACTCGATCTCAAGATGCATCCACTGTGCGTGGGTGGGTCCACTGTCCAGGCAAGCACTGCAACAGCTGATGCCGCAACTGGAGTCTGCGCCCGCCCCCTACCCCCGGGCTACCTTCAATTCTCCCGTGAACTGCCGCCCTGCTGCCGACCACCACCCTGCAGGCCCCCCTGGCACGTGCCCATGCCGCACTCACTCCCCGCGGCAGCCTGTCCNCGCAAGCCG
>LSYV01000014.1:1780625-1792392 GCA_001584585.1 Gonium pectorale
GCCCCGCTCCGCTGCACACGCCGCACGTGTCCAGGCAGTACCCCTTGGGCACCAGCTCGTGGCAGCGGCCCAGCGGCGCCAGCTGCGCGCACGTGAGGCCGCCCGACAGGCCCGACGGCGGCACCATGTCCATGCAGAACTCTTTGTTCTCCTCGCAGCGGCCGCACGTCACGGCGCAGTAGCCGCGCGTCTTGGCCACCAGGGCTGCCATCTCCAGGGAGCTAGCGGCCAGCCAGGAGCTGGACAGCTCCTCGCAGCGGCCCGCCAGGGCGGGGCAGGTGCAGTCCGCGGCGCTCTCGCCAAACGCTGCGCACAGCGCAACTGCGTGGCAGGACAAGCATGTGGGAGGGAGCCGGTGGGCTGGGCGCTTTGGTCGAAGGCGCCAAAGCCGGTAGCACCGGGTCCCTGAAAGCCTTTGATCGATGGACGGAGGCACAAAGCAGCAATCACGGCCCGCAAACAGATTCGCGTGCTGACAGATCCCAAGTTTCGCATGTTGCCACACCTGGTGGGGCAATCTGCGCACAATACGGCAGGTGCCACTGGTCGTACGGCACGGTGATGGCCGGCGGGGTGTAGTTGCCGACGCTTCCCTGCGGTCTCGCGGAGGGGCGGGCGGGGGAGTGAGGACAGCGCCGTTGCGAACAAGAACTAGTTGTTAGCGTGTTACGCACGCACGTGGTTGCGGCGGCGACCCAAGCTGCCCCGTGGCGCTTGGGACCCCAGTCCCTCTCACCTTCATGGGGCAGAACTGGGCAGTGAAGTTCTGCCCGTTCTGGGCTGGCACAGGCGTGGATGGGCACGCAGCCGGCGGGATGCGTGCCGACACGTTGTACTGGACCATTGTGGTGCGTATGCCGGGCACCATTGCGCCGCCGTTGATGGCTGCTGTACGGCCCAGGTACGGCAGCTCTGCCGTATCGATCAACTTGAGGTATAGGATCTTGCCGTCGAAGTAGTACACCTCGCCGGTCTGGCTGTTAAGGACATCTGCCAGGGACTTGCCAGCCGCCAGGATGGAGTTGGGCAGCAGGTAGCTGTGCATGCGCACGATGCTGAAGGTCGTGCCGGCTGGGTAGCGCGTCGCGTAGATGATGGACGAGCCGCGTGGGATCTGCTCGACCCGGATGGAGTGGAACTTGGGGGCGCCCAGAGTCCAGTGGACGTACCAGCCCTGCTTGCCGGTCAGGCCCGTGATGCCCTGCCGGGGACGGGTGGGCGGGCAGCGGGGACCCCAGCGGTGTCGGTAAGGTAGACCATCCAGAGATGTGTACGGTAGACCATCCACGGCAGACCAGAGGTCGAACGCACGGGCCGCCCCATCTCGTGGCTGGCTGTCTGGCCGGCAGCTTCCCAGCCCCCGGACACAGCCGTGGTCGACTGTGTGGTGCAACTGGAAGAACTGGAATGGTCGCCAGGCTTGCGGCAAAGGACGCAATCACTGCATACGTACCGTTTGTAAGGGCGTGAGCCAGGGCGGCAACGGCAACGCGCGCGCATGTAACCCACGCAACCACAAGCACGATGGGGAGAACGCCGTACGGTCGCCGTACGTCCAGACCCGTCGGCACGCACTGTCGTATTGCATGCATGAGCGTGCCCAGCGCTGCTGCCAGCCCTGTTTCCAGCCCAGCTCTGTACACGCACCTCCACCCTCGTCAGGATGGTGTAGCGCCGGTTTGCACCCTTGTAACCGAACTGGGTCACGTACCCGGCGTCGAAGTCGTTTGTGAGTCTGGGAGACGGCTGCACGCATGCCACAAGCAGCAAGCGACGACTTGAGGGCGCAGGAACAAGGGCGCCAAACACGTGCAGTCACCCACCGGATGCGGCCACCTGATCAGCATGCACCTACACGCATGTTTATATCCACGTGCACCGTGAATGCGAACAGCAGATCCAGGTCCATGTATGAAATGAGGCGGAGCAGCGCCCCAACGGTGCCGCCCGCGCAAAGCAGGCGGGTCGGGCACGGGGCGGGACACCCACACGGCCTAGCAGGTACGACACATGGTAACACATGCATGCGGCGCCAAATGCGGCGCCACGATCTCACGCCAATTGTGTAGCCTGGGATCACTACGAAGACCTTGGCAACGGTCCTCCAGGGGAACCTGAAGCACTCGTCGGCGGGTTGGAGGCGATCACGCAGAAAGGGGCCAAGTGGCGGTCGGGATTGGAAAAGGGCCTTGGCGAAACCGGCATGGGCGCGTCTCAAGCGTCGCCGCTTCGTTTGTGTGACGTGACACCTACCCGGCCCATACCCAGGCCCAAAAAGCGGCCCTGTACACCTCCAATGATGTAGCCCAGCGGCCTGATGGCAAAGCATTGCCAGCCGGTGGTACGCCTTGATTACGTGCACACCCGTACGGCACTCACTGCTGGGGGCTCCATAGTGCGCACAGCTGCAAATAACCCGCCGCGCAACGCGAACTCACCAATCGCAGGTTATGATGTTGGAACTGTCTCTGCACGGGCGGTAGTCCCAACGTGCCCCGGTTAGTTACGTTGCTGTGACGTAGCAACGACACAGCCATACGTACCCTAACGGCGACGCGGTGGAGCAGAAGTCATCGGTTCGCCAGTAGTTATATGTCGTACAGACCGCACCATTCTTTACCAATGTTGCATTGCAAACGGGCCCTGGCCCCGTGTCTGTGAATGGCGAGTAGGAGGCCGCGATGGTGGGGCGTCCGCTGCCGGTGAAGGAACCGTCAGAGTCTGGGGCGGTGGCCGAAACAGAACAGAGGGAGGTTGCTCATCAGCGGTGCACGCGCTAGGCAGCAGCAGCAGTATTAAGGCGGTAAGGACGATGGACTTGGTTGGCGTGCGTGTGGCTTCATGCGTGCAAGGGGTTGGTGAACAGCGGCTGGCGGCGGCGGGCAGCGCACTGCACCCGGATGCGGGAGTGTCTCTAGTGGCCTGGCTTGGGAGAGCGCAGCGACGTACGGCCTCCGAGTGTGATCGTGATGGAGCGGATTACGTGGAGGGGTGGAGGGGAGCGAGGACTCGAGGGGCACGCATCACATACAAGGGTCGGCGGGTGGTTTGTTCTTCCAGATTGCCGTCGAGCAGATGTGTTCAGGAGAGCTATGAGCACTGCATCAGAGTCACCTCCCTGGCAGTGGCATTGAAAACTACAAACTGCGCGAGCGAGCGAGGGACAAACCCTGCCCCACCGACAGAAACCTTGACCCCCCGCACGCACCCAGAAACTGGAAGAACCGCCAGAGCCCGCCCTTGGCCGGGGGGTTGTAAACGAGGGCTTCCGGCGTTACGTTGACCAGCCTCATGCTCCGCATCGTTGTTATGTGGCTGGGTCTCATCCCATCATTAAAGGAGTTTACAGTGAGCGCCGCCTGGCGCGCGCAGTTTTCGCCTCGGAGTGGGCTGTACGGCACGTTGCGGATTGTGACGTTGCGGTAAATGGTAGGATACAACACTTCGTATGGCTGGAGCCCGAACCGAGGTCCCAGCGGCAGGCTGCGGGGAGCGTGGGGCAGACGGGCGGGGACAGACGGAAGCAGTGGTGAGCCGAGCCGAGACAGGCTGTGGAGCACAGAAGGCGCGTAGGGGTCGGTTGCTTGAAAGCGGACGAGGAAGGTGGGGCACGCGCGCGTGAGTGTGGTGCCATAATATATATGTGGGAGGGTGTATATAGGGGGGTTTTGGTGTGGGCCGCTGCGTGCGATGCCGGCCTTAAGCCGACCCGCCGGGCGCCGTACGCTAACACACTCAGCAAGTAGGCGAGGACACGTTGCGTGGTAAGGTCGCGCAGCAACGGCGAAAGGCCAACCCATTGGGCCTGTGATAATGCCCACGCGGGGAATAGACGGCCATGATGCCAATGCCGCCCACGTTCGACCTGACATCGGTGCTCAGGCAAGGTCCGCAATCGCAGTGGCGGCAGCCAAGGCATCCGGTAGCAGCGCAGGGCAGGGGGCTGCTGGCACGCCGGTACACCCGGCCAGTTGGTGCGAGGGCGCACACGCACAAAGCAGACCCACTCCATTGGGACGTTTTCGATTATGAACCCCGAGTTGGCCGAGTTGAGGTTTATGTCGGCGTTGACGAGCATGTTCGGGATGCCCCTGAGTTGGACGCCTCGAATGCAGTCAATCGACTCCAGGCCATCAACCTACAGGCAGGGTACGGTACGGCAGCTGTCGTTTGTCGGGGGGGGGCACTGTATCGACGGACGGCGCAGCGCAGGGGGGGGGGACGTGCCCGCACACCCGCACCCGCACACCCGCATGATCTCTGGCTTACCCTGGACGGTGTGGGCGCGGTCTAACGCGTCTACTGGTACGTTGCATCTATCGCGGGTAGCCGGTCCATGCGTGCTTGCTGTCACTTTCCAGGTCGGCAAAGAGTTTCCGACGACACTGTTTCCACACCGGCCGCGCCCGATGCACGCTCTCCTGTGCCACCACTGCCCATGCCCGCTCCCGCCCTCACCAGAGCGCGGGCTCCATAGGACAAGATGGAGTACCCGCCGAGCCAGAGCTTGGTGTTGCTCAGACGAAAAGGCAATATGGCGCTTGAGTTTTTGACGTCTCTGCGTGCCAAGATGCCGTTTTTGGGGAGAGAATGGCGGGCTCAGTCCTTGAAGTGACTCGCGATTCACAAAGTGTATGGACACCCAGTCGGTGCCGCACGGACGGCTCGCGCCAGTCGGCCTACCCCGACAACGATCGGCGCGTAAGTTGAGGCGCACGACCTCCGGGCAAGTTGAAAAGCATGGGACATCTGGGCTGGCATTTGAGGCGCCTGCTGAGCACTCCGCGACAACACCGCACCTGGGGTCGAACTGCGACACGAAGATCTGGTACTGGAGCGTAAGGTTGTCTTTGGCGTACTGTAGATTGCCTGCGGACCGTTAACGCGAGGATGCAGTGTGCTTACGTGTGGGGTTTCGTAAGTGGTGCGGTGCCTCACGTACGCCCGTGCACCGGCTCCAACCCCACCACGGACTCCCCTGGGTGGGGGGCATGGCCCTCTGAGCCAACGGGCAATCAAGGGCTGATTGGTTTGTTTGCATGCGGACGCTATCTTGCCTGTCGCACTCTGGTCGCACTAGCACCCTGACGGCAGTCCGTGACCGCCCAGGGCCCTAGGGCAAAGGCTAGAAACGCTGAAACGGTAGCGTCTGCATGTCTCCTCTACCTGCGGCGCGGACAAACGCTAGCGCCTGCCGTACCTCCGACGTAGATGGCTGCCCCCTCCCCCCAGTGGTAGCCTGACGAGTGGGCGGTGTTGCTGTCGAAGGACCCCACCGGCCGTTTGAACGGCTCCACAGGCTCGTCACGGTAGTCCTGATGAGTCGATGGGGCAAGCGGGTATGAAGTGGAGGGAGTTTTGCCAAGTACCCAGCAGAGCAGTGTCGCGCGCCACAAGTAGCAAGGACGAAAGGAGAGCTTGGCGTGTTGTGCAGTCGCGGACGTTGATCAGCTCATGACACTCACCCCAACCGGCTTGGCCAGGCGCAGAAAGCTGTAGCCGGTAGTGCCGCCGCTTGCCGCGTTGTTGGTCACGAAATTATATGGGTTGCTGCAGTGGTTGCGGAGGCGGTCAGGGAGCCGTGAGTTGATTCATATCTGGGCTTCCCAACAGACATATGCGATAGGGCGTTACGTTGGGGTTTCGGGGTTTCGGGCGTTAGGGGTTACGGCGTGTTTGTCGCTGTTGATGTACATATGAAGTGAACAACCTATAGCCCCCCTCTAGCTCAGTGAATGCCTCTCGCCGCGTGCCAGCTAACTACGGCCTCGACAGACGAGCGAAGCACCTCCATGGGCTGAGACGCGCATGTATCCTGCTTTTATAATGTAAGGGCCTTGCTGCCGGCTCCTGCTCGGACACACGCCCTTGCTGGCGTGCTGGCCGAATCACTGGCCGGGCGTAGCTGCTGCCCCAACAGCCCAGCCATCGCCACAACTAACCCAAATAGGGCAGCCAACTCACGTGATGTAGAAGCACGAGGCCGCCCAGTCCGACGGAATAAGCAGCGTATCCGTCTGCACAAGTGCAAGAGAAGGCCGGCGGGCGAGCGAAGCAAGGGTCAGCGACGCAGCGCAACGCTCATGAACCCGTTGAATGCAAGATGTGCCCACGCACACAGTGCAGCCCGCAGGACCGGCCTTACTGGCCCTCTTGCCCCATATGAACTTCCGGCCACTAGAGCTACCTCAAGATGGGAGCGCTGGTGGGTGGGGGTTCGGCAAGAAGGCGGCGGCTGGGTCTGCCATAGTTGGCCCCCTTGCAAGTGACATGACGCTGACGGTAGCGGCCGGTTTGAGGCAGCAGTCTGCTGTAACGCAGCACGGCAATGACGGGCAGTAAGTAGTCACCCATGGGGCGCGCTTGGTCCCATGCGCTGCGCACCAAACCCGTGCCGTGTTGCGGTCCAGCGGCCAACTTATAACTGTGCATACGACCCATACCTGATTGATGGTGATGGTGGAGGCCACGCTGGCGATGGCGGTGCACGTGTCGGCCCGGCCCAGTGGGTGCACGAAGCCCGCGAAGTTGCCGTCAACCACGTTGCGCTCCTCCACCCCGTCCTCGATGTAGTAGCACGAGCCATGCACATGGAAGGCCGTGTTGTTCGCGACCACCAGGCCGTACGTCCCGTGCATGGTGTAGCCTAGAGAGGGGGCGTGGTGGGACGGGCGAGCGGGGCGGAGGATGAAGGGAGGGCGGTCTGGGCATCGTGACCGGAGAAGGCCCCACATCGCATGGCATCGGCGCGTAGGATAGCGTCGCCGGCAGGTGTGTGACGGGAACGGAGGTCATAGAGGGATCCTAGAGGGATAGCTTGGCCGGAGGGAGGCGTTGCTGAGAGGGCCGGGAGGGCGAAAGAAGCAGGGCCGACGCTCAATTCGACGTTGGGAGCTGCACGCATAGTTGACGAGTGATTGGGACGCGACGGCAGGGTAATCAAAAGAACATCCCGTATCAAGAAGGGTCACGACCACAGGGCTAAGGAGGGCCACAGCGACACTTCATAGAGAGATTCCTGCAACAGAGACGTTTGAAATGTCTACGTCCACGCACGAGCCCGAGGACAGCACCATTCCGCTACAGCCAGGCCCGCTCACCTTCGCCGACCCGTGGGTCTGCCCCTGGCCCAAATCGGCCCCCAGCCTGTACACAAGCCCTGCCTCCCGGCTTACGACTTTCTCGCATTGGTGCAAAACTTTGCCATGCCTTCCCGACAGCCCCACGGGTCTTGACCCGCACACCACCAAACCCAGGCGGCCCACTGGCCCGCTCCCGCCCCTCACATCTATGGTAGCTGTTGTAGACGCTGTTGTCGGTCAGGTAGCTGATGCCCGTAACTTCACCCGACAGGTGAAAGTGGAACGGATAGCTGGGGCACGGGATGAGGGACGTTTGATATCACGCATCTGCATCCTCGTCAGGATAAAAGGACTGGCACTTGTGCAACGTTACGACGAGGTCAGAAAGCGGAGAGACTGTGAGGTAAGTCAGAGACACTACACATGGGAGAGGGAGCGCAATGCACGTTGGAAAACGCTGAAGTGGGAAACTAGCAGCATATGCGGTACAGCGCGCCTCTAAACTTCTGCGGCCATATGAGGTACAGCGTGCCAATAAAATTTTGCGACCAGCTACATGATGTTGGTCCAGCTACATGATGTTGGCTAAGAGCACACACGACAGGGTGGAGGGACCCGTAGATGCGGCACCGCGCGTTTACGGTAAACAGAGCCCACCTACCTGCCCATCCTGAGCTGGTTGCCCATGCGATAGGTCATGACTCCCCGAAAGCGCGCAGACTGCGATACGGGCGGCGTGTCCGGCATGACACATACCGTACATTGGAAATCACTGGCCTTAAGGAGCCTTGTTCATAAGCGAGAGCAGACAACAGGCTGCGTGCAGGTGGGGCCACAGTGCGCTGTGCGCACACTGGCCATCCGTCACGACCATTGCGAAACCGCAAAACCCAAACACCTTTCACGTGGGGTCCTGCACTCACCGCGCTCCCAATGCGCACGTGACCCCCGGCTTTTTGCGCCGCCGTCTCAGGGCTGCCCTGAAGCAGGATGTTGCGGCTGAGCAGCACCACCTCAGTTTGGTACTCCGGGCCCCTGGGGGCGAGGGAAGCCGGTGTGCAGAACGATGGATATGCGAGGAGCACTCTACTGGGACGAGAACCGGGCAGCGCTCCGGTAACGCGGCAGCGCCCCCGTTCAGCGGCGGTGGATAGCGCATCTAGTTCAACAGCATTACAGCGGATTGCACGCGTATGCTAATGCAAGCCACTCGTTATGCGTGCAGAGTGGCGAGCAGGACGAACGGGTCACATGATGAGGGTGATGGACAGGGTGGCGCGTTCGTTGGACTGCTGACCCTCCAAGGTATGCACACACCGAGAGGGACGTTCAATCCCAGCCGGTCTGGTCGGTGCCCTTGTCCAGCTTTCTCTCACGTACTGTCGAGGACCCTTCCCTGCTGGCTAGCGGTTCTCCCGCACACACCCGTAGTGGCGAAACGAGAGCGGCGTGGTGAAGGTGATGTTCATGCCGTCCCCGCTGATCGACTCGATGACGCGCACTTCGTTCTATGCATAGGAGGATGACGAGTAGCGAAGAGGACCGAACGTGTCATGCTCGATCCAGCCATACATGGATCCACAGAGCTCAGCGCCGAGTGGAGGGAGGAACGGGCGCGGGTGGATGACGGGTGCGCCCGGGGCACTATGGGTTTCTCATAGCATCTGTGCGTTGAGCGCTGGCAGCATGCGGCACAGCAGCACGCTAGAGCCCTGGATCCAGGCGAATTCACGTGTGCAGATGGCGTTAGTGGTGACCTGCGTTCCGTCCATGTCCGTGTCCTACCGGTATCGAAACGACCACCGTTGCCCTGCTGGCCTGCTGGCCTCGCTGTTCCCCTTCCCAAGCCCCAACGCCCTCTCCATGCACGCGCTCGCGCTGCAGTACTTTCCGTACCTGGTTCCTGCACTCGTCCTTCCATATGCTGGTGGGAACTGCAACCAGCTGCCCCGGCAGCCAGTTTACGGCCTGCTGCACAGCCACCCAGCGCGCGCCAGCGTTGGCCGTCTGGGACAGCCGGGTCCAGGTGGGCGCGAAGAGCGCGCCGTGCATGTCCACCACGCCGTTTCTGGTGGCCTTGGGCAAGGAAGGACGACAGGGAGAATGGTCAGTACGATACGAAAGGCAGCGCGAAGCATCCCGATGTGCGGGCCGGCATACACCATATTAGCACACTCTGGAGCGAACGGCAGGCATCCAGCAGGCCGTACAAGGGCACAAAAACGAGACGGCCGGTGTGGATGGGATGTGAACTACGTAGATCCGTCAGCGTGCGTGGGCCAAGTGAGATTGCTGAGGCGCCAATGGGCCATGAGAACAAGCCCCAAGGCAGTAGAGCAGTCGCACCTCCCACCGCTGTATTTATTACTACCTATTAGCACCCAGCGACACAGGAGCAACAGGCCCTGGTAGCTCACGGTCAGGGTCATAAAGAGCGAGTCCATGCCGGCAGCGGGGGCAAAGGTGATGGAGATAGCGCTCCGCAGGCGACAGGTAGGCGAGCCCATGGTGAGCTTCCCGTAGACAAAAATCGTTGTTACTGTCAGGTTCATGGGAGCGTCATCGATCACCAGCTGCGCGGGACAAGCCGCAAGGATGGGCAAGTCGAGATGGTGATGGAGAGAGTCGTGCGGGAAGAGAACGTTTCGTCAAAATCCCCAGACGGTACACGGGGTACAGGCTATCACCGACCTCGCTGCCTTCTGGCACGACGATCCGCCGAAAGCGGGCGCCACCAGCGAGCATGCAGCCCGACAGGAGGACGCGAGCGCCCGTCGGAAGCGTGACATCGTTGGTGCTTCCCGGCACCGGTACGACATTCCTAGTATTGCTCCACGTTGTGTAGTTGTCCCATCGGCTCAGAGACGCATCACAATGTGGACAACCGGACTGGCCGGCAACAACCCCACATGCCGCGCTACCGACAGCGCTGCAAGCTTGTGGATTGTATGAAAGCCGTGGTGCCGGATAACTGTTTGGGTCGACGCAGCCCGCATGGCCCGGCACGTTGCCAGTGCAGAGCGGTTGCGCAATGGCGGCTAGCGGCAAATGTGCCAGAGATATGAACAGTGTTGATATTATTAGCTTAACAATCGCCATAGGTTTCGTGTCGCTCACTCACTCTCGTGTCCCTAGTCGAGTGCGCTCTACAAAGGGATGGCAGCAGTGTAGAAGAATCTTTCGAAGTAAAGTATTTGCAACAATGTGAAGATGAAGGAGTTATCCAGAAGCTGGAAGCTACAATACATTAGCATTATTATGAGGGTATTTCCAGTGGCTAAAAGCGACTTGGACTTTTAGCCGTTCATGAGGCCGGTCTCACTCGTTACACCTTAATATCGCTGCAACGCCCAGCATTTTTGGACGAGCATTCAACTTGTTTCGTGGGTTCGCGCTTTTGATTTTGGAGCACCGAAAATTTAACACCTGTGCCGGACAGGGGTTAAATGTCGAGGGGCGTATTTAGGCCTAAATCGTTCACAGACCGATAGTAGACGTCTATACCTGGCACGCATAAGGATTTTAAGCTTGGCAAGCAATATCCGGACTAAATTGGGGAGCCCTTTTAGCCACTGGAAATACCCTCTATAACTGGTCGGGACAGCCTCCAAATTTCAAGTGACGAAATGACCCAACAACGCATGGGGTGCTAGTCAAGGGAGAGGAGCTCGTAGCCAGGGTTCGTAAGTCAGCGGCTATATAGCTCCTTTCGCCACTGCGTGGACGCCAGTGTAAAGCTGACGCTACCGTATGCATAAAGAGGCAGAGTTGACGCGTATACGTTTGACCCAGGGTGCAGACGAGAACGGTCAAACTGGTGCCGGACCAGCACAAACGGCGTGTTGTCGACTCCGCTGTCACATTCACTTATAACTGATATGGATAGAAGCTTAAGCTTATTCAGTAGACTTTCATGGCGCTCAAGTCAAGCCACTCTCTTTGACGTCACCCCTTTTGCAGCTTCTCCAGCTATTCCCCAAGAAGAACCATATCCATGACCTCTGCCAACGGTACCTGTTTTCAAGGCATATCGCTTCTGACAAGCCAGTTGTTGGCTCGCCCCTTCGGCGGACTTCGGGGGTTTTAGGTAACGGCTTTACCCAAAGCACGTACCACTCTTCTAATGCTTATGATTGCGCTTTTTATTCCATTTGTACCGGTTTTTTAATGCATTAGAATGCTAAGAATCGCGCATTGTGCGCAAATAAGTTTAAGGAGGTCTCAAGCCAATGTCAAGGTGGCAGCATACTAAGGCGGGCAAAAGGACACCAAAAAATTAAATGGAAGGTTGGAATGTGGGTGGAGTACCCGAACCCGTCAAGCAATTGCTCCTGCGTGCCATGCCTGTGCCGTGCCGGTACACCTCCCACGCTCCTGCGCCAACGCTTCGCCCACGCCCGCACCCCCGGCCTCCCGCCCACACCCGCGCTCCGGCGAGCGTGACTGCATCCGCGGCTCCAAGACCGCTGCCCCGCGCCTCCCCACCCTCGCACGTGAACATGAACGCCTCCACTCGCACGCATATGCCGGCATCCGCGTGAACACAAAAGTAGAAATGAATGAGAACGAGAACACAAGAGGCACCTCTTGGTCACACGTCGGGGTATGTATGCGCATGGTTCGTGTCGGTTGTGATGGGCAGGAGCCGCTCGGGCGGTCGTACGGATGGGTGGGAGGCTGCGGAG
>LSYV01000014.1:1792894-1804012 GCA_001584585.1 Gonium pectorale
AAATGGAAGATAACCAGGCTGTGCGGAGCCAAGGGTGCCATAACAAGTAGGGAAAAAGCTTCCTTGAAGCTTGGAAAAGGGCGGAGCCCCGTGAAACCGTACCGAGGATTTAGAGCATGAAGGGTGGAGCGTGTTTATGTACCGCAGCGGATGCAGGGGCAGGGGCAACCGGTTTGACATGACGTACGGGGTAGGGGAGCGAGAAAGAGAGGCACAATCGTGTCAACCTGTCATAAAAGTTAAAACCCGTCATGAACCCCCAGAGTTTGTCCGCAAGTGGGCACCAACGTTCATTAGAGAAGCCCCGCTTGGCTTGGTCAACTCATGGACCCGACTGTTGAAAGTTGGTTAGGAAACCGTTTGGTTTGGCCCCTTGGGTTAGCGCTCATTGCTTGGTTTCCGTGCGCCGCCGTGAGAGCGGGCACTATCATTGACATTTCGATTACTAGCTGTGTGTATCGGGGTTCGGCCGTGCTAGGTGTGACCTGGGCGGGTTCCCCTGGAGCGTTCAGTCTGGCGAGAAGGCCAGCGCCAGTGCGAGGCCAGTTATCTGCGTCTCGCACTCTGTGCTTTACAGACACTGAGTAGCATACAGAACGCAGAACCGGTTGAGGATACGTGAATTCGTGTTTGTAACCTTTCGCGTCGCAACTTGCGAGCACGGACGCCCTTACAAGGAGGCAGCTGAGGCTAGCCCGTCCTACCTAGGGTGCGTAGCCTTCCCAGTGCCAGTTAGCCACATCAGCTAGACAGCACCACATTAGTTGGCGTGACAGTGTGTTCCCGTCAAAGTTCCTTACAGGGATTAGGGGCTAACCCTCTGCCCTGGTTAGGCCTAAGGGTTAGCCGCACTGCAGCTTCGCCCACCATTTCCTCAACAGGGAATGGTCCTACCCGACGAGGAAGGAGTCTTCTGGGCACTCCTTTTCGCCGCAGGTTCTTAGTACTCAACAAAAAAGAGAACCAGAAACGGGGAAGAACCTGTTGACCAGGTGTGAACTCCACAGACTTCTTGTCCTGGTAATAGTACGCTGCGGTCGATCTTGAGCGGGAGCCAAGTTCCTATGAACGCCATAGGAACATGGATGGTGACAGGGATGGTGACATTTACCACGCGAAAACGACTCTCAACAGTCTCCGATAACAATCTGATGACGGCGTTATATTTTCCAACACGCGGTTTCTGCACAACTGGTAGCCTATCCGGCTCCTGTCCACGCAACTCTGCGCTTTCACACTTCCATATGCGAACTATACATACTAACATACATCAGCATTCCGAATGTCGTAACGGTGCGCGCCACCCTAAGCAGGTGCATTTCAATGCTAAGGCGCCTGCCATACACAGTACACACTATACAGTTCTACCGGGCCAACATCAATAATTGTGCAATCGCGCATGTCGAGACGCGCACGCTCATGACACGCGCCGCCGTACGGTAGTGTACAGCAGAATGGCGTAACGTCCTTTCGAGCAGCTCGCGCAGTACCTTGCCTAATCTAAGGCTCTGCAACTAGACCACGCTGCATCTGCCTAAAAAAGGTTCAAGTGTGCTTCAGCAATACCAAATTTTCGCAAGTCGCAACCCCACCGCTGCGTACGCTGCCTAATTCGAGAGAAGCTATCCACCATACGCATCACCGCGGCACGTCTACACGTTGTTGGCTGCCCCGGGCACGTCCGCGCTCGCCGACATCTCGCACACGCCCGCCTTCTCGTGCGGCTTCACGGCAATCACCCCGCAACACCCGACCTGGCCCACTGGCCCGCTCTGCGACGGCGCATCCCGCATGGGGTGTACGGCGTCACTGTCATATTCTGGCACCGGGTAAAACCCGTAATGGTAGCAACAGAACACGCAAATGCAGACAAACAGCACCGCGAAGTCAAAGACGTAGAAGAACACCTCGTGGCTGGCGAGGTAGCCGTCGTAGCCCGTTGCAAACTCGGCCACGCGAAATATGTTCCGCACGTACATCAGCGCGATGGTGAGGTACATGCAGAGGAAGACGGGCCGCCAGTACTCAGCATTCCGCAGCGCAAAGACCCGGCTCTTGTGGACGTAAACCGCGATGACCGTGAAGCAGCTGAAGAAGCCCAGCTGCAGCGCCAGACCCACCAGCATGACGCCGGTTCCCATCTTCTGGGTGCTGGGGTTGTCGCTGCTTATGAGGCCCGCCCCGCCGGACTGCACGACCAGGCTGATGATGTCGCTGGCGGTGAACAGGCGCGCAACCCAGTGCGGCTTGATCCTGAGCTTGGAGGCGTCGCCCTGGGTCATGAGGCGCCCGACCATGATGTAGTCCGCGATGGGCAACAGCACCGGCGTGATGATCAGAATGGCCTGGCCGGGAGATGACAGGACACGGGAAGAGATGAACAAACGGTGTCAGCGGCGGCTGGAGAGTACAACTATTGTTGGCATAGTGGTTACGTCTGGCGCATTCCGTGCAGTTGTACATGAGCAGGCGGCCTGCCTGCCTGCCTGAATGCGCAGTCCGTATGCAGCTGGGGCAGATTTCAGTGCCGTAACGCAGCACCGTCCGTGCCCGCTCTTGAAGAACATTGGGTGCTCACACCTAGTGCGGCTCGAGGCACTGCCATCGCAGCCTTGAAACACATGACACCCGGCGCCTTCTCCCTCGACCGCACCAACCCGTACCTGCATCCCAATGAACTGCCCGAGCGTCGGGTTCGGGCCCTTGATCATGAGGAGGCGAATGGCGAAGCCAATGACCTCAAACCATGCCGTCACGGTCACGCACAACATGAACCAAGCGCGTGTCCGGTACGTGAGGAAAAGCATAACGGCCCCGACGGCGAAGTAGAGGAAGAGCGCGATGTAGGCCGGCACTTCCTTCGGGATCTCATGGAACACCCGCATGAGGAACTCTTCCTTCGACAATGCTGGCGCGTCGACCATGGTGGGCAGGTAACAGGCCGGACGGTCAGGTAGTGACGGATCTCGATGGGGCCTGCTAGCTAGCGCGGAGGGTTGGAGAGGGAACAGGAGGAAGCGGGGTTTGAGGGGTTACTAACAGTGGTTAAACGTATTTCACAAAACACTGGAAGACACCCCATGATTTATGGCTCTATACATGTGATACCTTCCTTGTCACCTGGACCCATGCACCGCCGTACAGTCAGTGTGCATGGCCCGCGCTCACCCCCGCACCTTTTTTCTGCAACTGTGTGATCAAAAGCAGGTTTGTATCCACACAACCAGTGCCTTTACTGTTATGCGCAAGGAAGGGCAATACCGGGGGAGGGATATCGGACATGCTGGGTTTCATAATCTGGGCAAAGTAAGGCAGAACAAGCGAGCCCGCTATTTTATGTAAAATCTTCCCAAACAAATCAAAGATGCTCAGCCCGAGTGCGGGCTGCGTATGGTAACTGCTGCACGATGCTCAACAAGCGGCAGCGCCTCACCAGCGGAAGTGGGGAGCCTTGGTTGCAATATACCACAGAGCACGGATGAAAAGGCACAGGCGCCAGGCGCCAGGCTAAGAGCAGTGGTGACCAATGAAAGCTTCTTTAAAGGTTTGTTCCTCGTGAACAAAAGTTTTCGGTGTCCATGGCCGGACTGCAAAGGACGTACGGGAGAAGTCAAGGAGAGCTGCAGTTGCGCTCGTCCATCATGCTCGTCCAGGTTGACAAGTGATGGTAAGCTAGCGTTGACGCTCACCAACTGCGCCAAATATGAATTCCATTGCTACTAACCCGTGCATCCCTACCTTTCGACAGGGGTTTGAGTGAAATCAATGAGGCGCGATGCAGCTGCGATGTGCGTTCGGCGCAGTCCTCCGCCGGCCGCATGCGTTAAATCGGCCTGTGAGCTGGCAAGGCCTCATTCCAAGATGCGGATCCTCGCGCCGCACCTCCCACCGACACTTGGCGACTGGCCGCTGCGAAGTGGCGCGGTTCATCAGCACGTTGGCCGGCTGCGGTTGACAGGGATAGCGGTTAGGTCGTTGGCGGGCTATGCCGTATGGACAGCCTGCTTCCCCGTCGCACTTCGTGAAGCCGTACGGAGTACTGTATCCGCACATGTACGGAAGGTACACATACGGCACCAGATCTCACGCGGGGCCCGGCGCCCAGGGTCCACAAAGTCAACCCTTCAACAACTCCTTCCAAGTTCCGATACCCCAACATATCGAGGGGCCGTCCGCCCACTCGCGGCCCCTCCCCCTCACGTCCACACACCCCTTCCCCTCCCCCCCCCGCCCCCTCCCCCCCGACAACCCCCATCTTTCAACCACACTGCGGTTCGGCGCCCCACGTACCGAGCCGACTCCAACCCTTTTTGTTTGTCACCCTGAGCCCTCCCTCCCCCGCCCCGAGGAACCCCGCCCAGCGCTTCGCAGCTCGCAGCTCGCGGCGTAGTACCTTGAGGTCTCTGTGCACGATGGTGAGGTGCAGGTACTCGAGCGCGCGGGCCACGTCCAGCGCCACCGCGAGCACCTGATGGGCGAGGTAGGGAGCGGGGTGGGTGCGAGTGCGCCAAGGAAGCAAACGGCAACCAAGTCACGGAGCCGGGCAGGCATGCCCGCCGACGGTTCCGCATCGCGATGCGGGCTGGTAGGGCAGGCGGTGGATGCGACTCTGGACGGCGGGCGGGGCGATGCCTAGATGAACACAGATGCATTGACGCATACAGCCTGCGGCGGGACGGGGCGAACAGGCGGGGCGGCGCGGCGCGAGCGCAGTTTGCCCCCCCCTCCCCCGCCCCCCCCCCGTCCGCACGCACCTACCCACTGAGTGCATGGGCAGCAGTCAGCCGGGCGCCATGGCCATGAGGTGCTTCAGGTTGGTCTGGCACAGCTCCATCACCAGGCAGCAGCGGGGCGGCTGCAGGCACGCCGCGTGCAGGCGTATCACGTGCGGGTGGCAGCAGCGGCCCAGCACCTCCACCTCCTGGGCTAGCGCAACCACCTGGCGGTTGGCGGCGGCGCCGCCAGCAGCGGGCTCCCTTGCCGCCGCCGGCACCGCCGTCGGCGCCGTCATCCTTGCCGTACGGGTTGTGCCGCGAGCCTAACTCTGCCGAGGACGCGCGCCGCCGCCACCACACGCCGCCACCGGCACGCCGCCGCAGCACGGGCGCCGCCGTCACAGCCGCCGCCGCGGCCGGGGCAGCAGCACCGCATACAACGCCGCCAACATCAGTACCTTTTGCCGCCGGCGGCAAACCGCCGCCATCGCCACTAGAGCCCGACGCCGTCGCATGGGCCTTTTCGCCGCCGCCTATGACGAAAGTTGGCGCCACCGCCACCACCAACCGGCAGCGGCGGTGTTGCGACCGCCATCGCCTCCACCACAGCCGTCGCGATGGGCGCCAGGGCGCTGCCGCCGCACCGGCGGCAGCCGTGAGGCGCCCGCCACCACCACCGCCACGGTGATTTGCATGCACGCCAGCGGCCCGTACGTCGCACTCTTCGCTTAGCTGGTGCTCGCAGACCACCCCCACATCGACCAGGTGCGTCTGCGGATGGCGGTTGGGTGATGCACGGTTTGGGTGCGGCGGTAGTGGGGGGAGATGTCCACCACAGGGCACACCCACCTCCAATCCTGCTCTCCCACTTCCGCAGCCTGGTCCCCCGTGCGCCTACTCCCCGGCGCCGCCCCGCCTCACCCTGTTCCCACACCCCGACGCCAAACCACCCAGACCGACCGGGCAACCGAGCCCTCCTAAAATGCCTTCCGCACACGCAATCCATGCGCCCACACCCATGGGGTACTTTCATCCGCCTCGCCCCGCCCCCTACGACCCTACGACCTGGACACCCCTCCACCACGGCCTCCGCCCCCCGCCCCGCCGCCCCGCCGCCCCCTGCCCTCACGTAGTATCCGTTGGCGACGCTCTTGCCCACGGCGTCCACGAAGGCCGCCTGGCCCGCGAAGTCGATGTGCGGCCGGCGTGCGCCCAGCAGCGCTCCAGGGGGCGCGCGGTGGAGGCGCGGGAGCAGGTCGCAGGGTCGGCCGGCAGCGGCACGGCGGCGAGGAAGGCGTTGGTGCCGGGCAGAAAGGGCGACCGCTCGTAGGCGGACGAGATGGCGCTGGAGAGGAGAAGAGGATGGGAGGAGGAAGAAGCGAAGGAGAGAGGGACAAGGGTAAGAGTGGAGGCTTTGGGGTCGAGCATTGGCGAGGCCGTCGTGACGACGAGCGAGGCCATTGTTTTGGATGATGGGTAGTGGCTGAACACGGGAGCTCGAGACCCGTCCAATGATCCCCGTCACACCTACCCGGACATTGTGACAGCGTCGCGGTTGCCTTACTCCTAAACGTTGCCTTGCTTTCAACCGCTTCCCCACCTCAGCGAGCGCCGATGAGAAGGTTCCCGCCCCCGGCCCCTCCCTGTAGCTTGTGCCGCCCGCCACGGACCCCGGCGTTCTCCATCCAAGCACCTCCACAATGGTACCCTGCCGTGAAACCCATCCCAACACCCAAACCCAGCTCCAACCCAAGCGCCAGCGCAGCTCACTCTGCCTTCGACGCCGGGGAGCAGTAGTCGGTGGTCATGGCCCCGTGCAGCATGATGAGCCCCGCCATGTCCCCGGCGGGCAGCGGGGCAAACAAGTCCACACTGGGGGCCTGGCGGGGAGGCGGAGTGGGGCGGGGCGGGGAAGGGGCGGGCGAGGGAGGCAAGCCCAAGTGAGGCGGGAAGATGGGTTGTAGGCGGTGGCGGGGGGCGGGTTACTGTGTCCGTGAGCAAGCTCCGCGATCCGGGGGCGGGAGCATGAGGCATGGGCACGACCTACCGCACCCGGTATGGGACTACTGCATACGGCCTTTCCGGGGGCAGGGATGGGGCGTGAGCAGGTCCGAGGGGTCCGAGGAGATGCTTCAACGCACACGCAGGGAGTGGGGCGGCAACCAGCAGTCCACACCGAGAGCGAGAGCCTGCCTCCGGCCGTCCAAGCGCTTGTGGGAGCCAGGCCCCCTCCGCCGCCCCATGGGCAGCTGGGCCACCAGCTGCGGAGGCGGAGATGGAGGCGGAGCTTAGCACATGAGCCCTTACCTCCTTCACACAACCTCCCATCATGCCGTCCCCTATAGTGCATTAGAGCGTCCGTCACCCCTTGTCCCCACATCCTTAGGTTCTCCTCACTCCACAGTCCACACCCGCAGAGGCCCGACCCGCCCACCCGCCCGCCTGCCCCGCAACCCGCCCCAGATACACAGGAATGCAGCAACCCGCCCCGCGCCGCCGCGCGCCCCACCTGCCCTGACTGCTCGTTGAAGCGATGCAGCGCCGCCGTGCCGTCGAGGTTCTTGTTACATCTAGCGTAGATCCAGGCATTGACCACGCCAAATAACAGGCGCATTCCCGATTCCGCGTGCACCGCCAGCAGGCTCCACTGCCGCAGGTACGCACGGCTGCAGCTTTTAGGTTCGGTGGTTTGCGGCGGACGTACAGAAACTGCTGCGGCGATGATTAGGCAGCGCGCGAGCAAGTTGGGGGTGGGCCAGCTGCCGGCAAGAAACCGCGAATGCCGAGGGATCCGCCCTGCTGACCAGGCGCGTCGAGCCAGACACAAACGCACAAACGCACACACTCACTCACTCTTGGGACATCACCCCTTCGAATCTCTATGGAGCTGGGTCTTACAACAACACCATCACTTTCGCGCTTCCGCTCGTCGTATGCGTCGTGACATTTCAACACACTCACGCCCACACGTACAGGCGCACACAAGGGAGGGCGGCTGATGGCGTGAGTACGCTAGGGCGCACGGACCACTGCCCTGAACGCCTGCTGCTGCTGCGCCCCGCACATGCGTCACACCGCTGCCGCCGCGCCGCACGTTAACTTCTCATCCTCCCTCCGCAGCTACTCCGCCCACGGCCGCTTGCTCGTCCCCTCCTCGTGGCCCAACTGCCGCCGCTGCCGCTCTGCCTGTACTGCCAGCCACTGTCGCACGTCCGCAGGGCCCTCCCAACAGCTCCTGTTGGCTTCCTCAAGGGCGGCCTCCCAGTCCATGGGGCAGCCCAGGTCCACCAGGAGCCGCACGGCGGGCACGACCGATTCGCACGCACGACTCAAAGACGGCTCCCTGGCCGCTGGTGGGGCCCCAGGAGCAGCCCAGCCGTGCCAGGCAGCGGAGTGTCAGCAGGTTGCGGCCGTGGACGGCCAGGAGGTACGGCCGACCGTCAAACTGTGTGTCGAGGTTGTTGAAAGGACATGGGGCACACCGTTTTTTTGTTTTTGCAGGAGTGGCAGCAGGCGCCCTTACTATCCTTTGCAGAACCCAAGATCAGTGGTCCGAACGTACGGCTGTATGTACACATTGCAGTCATGTGGCGCATAACTAGCACAACATTGACGCAGTGACGCCGTACACATTGGGCGTGACACACGCTACAACAGCAACAGCAACAGCAACAACGGTGCCGACCATAGAGGGAGTCTATGGCTGCTGTACACTACACAGGGGTGTGGGGTCATGTGTCAGTGCTTAACGCGGATGCACGGTCACGAAAGCCCCCATGCGGAACACACCACACCGCACCACCGCACCGGCATGGGGCAGCCCCTCTCCACCAGCCACTCCAGCGCCGCCTTGCAGCCGGCACCCGCCGCGCTCTCGAAGGCATCTTCGCCCCAGGGGCAGCCACGCTCCCGCAGCCAGGCCATCATCTCCACACTGCCACAGGCCGATGCGGCATCAGGGCAGTGGACGTCACTGCCGCCCCCAGCTCCCGCACCGCCCACATGAGCGCCGGCAGGTTGCAGCCCCGTGCCGCCTCCAACGCCCATCTCGCGGGATTCAAGCGCCAGCCGTGCTGATGCAGCCACTCCAGCACCTCAAGATCACATCGGGACTTGCGACCCGCACCAAGAAAGTAGCCATGCGGTGATGCCCCCAGCTTCTCCACCGCCCACACCACCACCTGCAGGTGTCCGCCCCATGCTGCACTACTCACCAACCCACCGGCGTCCAGCGGGCAACCGTGCTCATGGAGCTTCTTCAGCGCCTCGAGCCGCCCCTCCTTTGCTGCCTGTCTAATCGCCAACCGGCCAGGCAGCACGCCCCGCCCAAGCAGCAGCTCCAGACCGGCCGTGCTGCTGGTACTCAGAGCCCTATCGGCAACGCATTCGTTGGCTGTGTAGCCCCGCGCCAGCAGCCACGCCAACCGCAGCTCGGAGTCGGGGCAGAGGGCAGCATTAGCGCATGCGGCTGTGCCCCTGGTGGTGTTGGGGGGCAGCTGCGACTCGGCCCACTCCGCCTTGGCCTGCCAGTCTGCGGTGCGGCTGCGCACGGCAGCGGGCAGCACTGATTCAAAGAGGTCGGGGTCCACAGCGCCTCTGCAGCGCTGGTGGAGGGAGCGCAGCGTGGCGAGGTTGCAGCCCTCGGCGGCAGCTTCCAGCAGCCGACAGCAGCAGTAATAGCCCAGACGTGCCAGGCTGCCCCCGCAGCCAGTGGGCCCCTCCGGCCGCCCCCGCAGCACCCAGTTCGCCAGCTCCGGGTGCCCGCCCTCAAGCGCGGGGGCGGCCACGGTCTCGGAGCCCCATAGGCCGTGGTCGGCATCACTGCTCATAAGCAGCTCGCACATAGCCTTGTCGCCCAACTTCGCCGCGGCACACAGAGGGCGGACGATGTCAAACGGCCGTCCTGTCTCCATGAGGCGACGAACGGCGTCCACGTGGCCCGCAGCGGCGGCAAAGTACAGGATAGTCGTGAGCTGCTCCTTGTCGGGGATGTAGCCCACCGCCTCCAGCGCCACCTCCAGGTTGGCCATCACGCCGGTGGCCGCAGTCAGGCGCAGCAGCTGCTTGCGCCGCGCCAGCTTCAGGTCCCGCATGGCGCCCGGGGCGGCCCAGCGCGCAGCGAAGGCGTGGGGCGGGACAGGCTGCGAGAGGCGCACGGAGGCGAACTCGGCGCGGCCGCGGAATTGTTCCGCCGTGGCCTTGTCGACGCAGCGAAGAGTGCAGATGACCTCGTTGGGGTGCAGGAGGCTAGCGAAGCGCTCCACCAGCCCGGGCAGCCAGATGTTTGGCAGAGGCGACGCGCCATCGCGGGATACCGCCTCGACCTCCAGATCCGGGGCCTCCATTAGCTGATAGCCTGGTAACTAGCTGAACAGCGTGGCACGAGGGCAGAAAGCTACATTTGCTCAGTGGCAAATGGGAAGAGATTTCGGTAAAAAAGGATTAGCCACGCAACCGTGGGCGCGTCACTACAAGACCTCGGCTTGAATCCGTCAGTCGGAGCCCGGATCCATGTTCCGGCTCCAAAACAACGACGAGACACGGTGGACACGGAGGACGCGAGGACACGGGTGTGTTTCGGATATCGGCCTGGCATGCAGGGAGGGATGCTTGCAAACGTGGCGTGGCTTTTTCGCCTCGCTGTCACCAAGCTGCTCCGCCTCGGCCGCTCGGCCAGCTCCCACGCAAATCCGTCCCCAACAAGCCGCGCTGCACCTGCTTGGTGTGTAGCACCGCTGTCGACTCTGCCATAGGTCCGTCGGCGCCCAACGGAAAACAGAACGCAGAGCGAGGCGGCTGATGATTCTCGATAATTTACCTGGCGGGCCAGGACTATGGGTTGATGCATGTGGCGCTCGCGCGCTCAGGGTTTTTCCCCAGTCCCCTGGAGACAAACCGGCAAGCGCGCCCCAGGGACGGCTTCTTGATGGACCGCAACAGATGGGCAAGAGCTTGTGCGTGTGTGCCGGGGCGTAGAACTTGTCCCCACCGTACAGCTGAATGTCCATGCACTCCCGTCCTCGGCTACTACGTGCTGGCGTGGCACCAGCGTACCAAGATTATAGAAACCTGCAGAGAAAGAGGAAGCCCGCCCCCACCGCCATACACACCCGAAGGCGCAATATTTCCAGTAGGGCGGCGAGGGTTAGTGCAAGGCCAGGCTGGTGAAGCGTGCCGCGGGGCTCTGAAGGGCAGCGGTTGCAACCTTGATTTAAAATCCGGCACAAACCGTCGCCGACACAAACCGTTGTGTGCCTAACCAGCACCAATCTTGCAACAGGCATGCCAACATAGCCGCGCGGCGCCCAGCTACGAAGCTGCAGTACACCTGGTGAAGTCCGACCCACCGGGTAAGCTGGTAAGCCGGTCTTTGGGGGGCGGGACGAACGTCACATGCCTTGCT
>LSYV01000014.1:1804274-1814412 GCA_001584585.1 Gonium pectorale
GTCCCCCAGTCGGGCGGACCACCGACATCCACTCACACCGAATGAAGGGGAGCACTCCAGGCGCCCATCCACGCACCCTCATGTCCGCGGCTTCTTCCGCGGCATGTTACTGTTGCGAGCGTGCGCGCCGCCGGCCCCGGAGCCGCCGCCGCGGGAGCCGATCCCCACACCTGCGCCGCCCGCGGCCCCCTTCGCCGCCGCGCCGCCGCGAGCCGCTCCTGCCCCCGGCGCTGTCGGCGCGCGGTCCCGGGCCCACTGGAAGAACTCGCAGCGCCCGTTGGGGGGCAGGCCGTCAGGCCGCGCGCAGCACCAGAACTGGCGGCCGTTGTTCTCGCCCCTCTTCTTCACGGTCCGCACCACGCAGGGCTCTCCGTGGCCGCTACACCTATGGCGTGTCGTGGGTTGTTGCAAATGTATGTTGTTGCAGGGCTAAGGCAGCGAGGCGTGAGGTCGGAGCAGCGCAGAAGAAGCAGGATGTCACCAAGGTAACCGAGGAACAAGCAAACATATAACGGCTCGACCCGAGCGACGGCCTGGGCACGGCTGCATGCGGTTATGAACACTGCACAAACAAGTGCCTGTGTGACCCGCTAGATTGCGCTCACGCTCACGCTCATCTAACGCTGGGGTAGCCCCGCGACGGGGTCGCAACCCGGGATGCGGCAGATGCCAGCCCGCCGCCATTATGCCTGCTCCAAAGCACGGTCGGCTGCCTGCCCTCAAACTCACCGCGGCGGCCTCAAGAGGTCTTGAATCTGGCGCCAAGCCAGCGCAGCATGCACGCGTGGCGCAGCGCCGCCTTGGTCCGCGTCGTCGCAGGCACGGGCCGCCTCTGCCGCGCCGGCGCCGCCGACAGGCGCCGCCGCCGCTCCGGTCGCCTCGGCCGCGCCCCCCGGCTCCCAAGCCCCCAAGCTCCCCGCCCCGTACTGCACGCACTGCGTGTGCTGCAGCGCCTGTACGGCTGTCCCGGCCTCCCCCACCGCACGCCCTTCCGCCCCTGACGACTGCGGCCCGCCGTCTACGTGCTCCACCGTACACCAAGAGCTGTATCCCGGCGCTCTGCTCGCCTCAGGGGGCGCGGAGCTTGCACGAGGCAGCTCCGCTGCGCCCACGCCGTCGCCCCAGGCCGATGGGGGCACAGGTGCCCCGCCAGCCCCTTGGGTCGGCTGGCTTCCGGCCCAAGCCGGCCGGGTCAACTCCCCCTGGGCCCACATGGCGCCGTCCTCAACACCGCTTCGTCCAGCCCCTGACCCAGTCTTGGTCCAGTCCTGGCAAGCGACCCCGCTGTTTGCGTACGTGGGGCCGCCTTGGGAGAGTCGCCAACCGCCAGCAGCCGGTCGTGTATGTGACGGGGGCTGGGACAAGGATAGGGACTGGGACCGGGGTTGTGGTTGGGGCGGAGGGCGGAGAAAGGCCGTCAGCTTCCGCTGGCCGCCGTCGCCGGTCCCTGCGCCGGGTCGCCCGCCCCTGCCGCCGCGGCCGCCTCCACCGCTCGCGCCGCTGCTGCCACGGCCGAGCGGGCGATGCGGAGCCGCTGCCACCGCTGCCACCGCTGCCGCCGCTGAGAGGGATCTCGTGGGCTGAGCCTTCAGGCGTTCTGAGCTTTCCTCGGCCGGAGCAATGCCGCTGCTGCTTGCCATGGCGCCGTCGGCGCCGCCTTCGTCTACGTGCGGCCGCTCCTCCGTGGTAAGCCCCTCAGGCGCAGCCACCCGAGTCTGTGGCTCCGCATCCGGGGCCGGCGCAGCCGGGGCCGCGCGGCGCGCCAAGAGGGACAGCAGCGTGGTCTGCCGGCTGCCGTCGAAGAACCAGCGGCTGCTGAGCGGCGGCGGGAGGCCAGTGGCCGACCCGCGGGTCAGCTCCTCCTGTGGCAGCTCGAGATCTACCCAGGCGGGCGCATGATCGCTCCCCTCCGTGTCCGGAGAGATATCCTGCGGTCAACCAGGCCAGGCCTACTGGGTAAGAGCCCTGCCATCGGATGTTGACACGTGTGCGCGGCGCTTTGCCAAGCAAAAATCTTCAGAGCGCTGTTTCAGCCAGTTGGGATGAACGGGTGGTCGAGGCCGACGGTGAATGCCCACGGCAAGGCCAGCAGCGTAAACATGACGTACAGGTGCCCTCAATCCCAGCATGGCCCAGCCGACGCACCGCTGCCACCACCCACGAGGGGCACGCCGCGACCGCCGCCGGCGCCGTCGCTCCGGTCCCTGCCGCGCCGGCAGCACCTCCGCCGCTGGGCCCGGCGGCTCTCCCCGCAGGCGCCGGCAGCAGTGCGCCGCCGTCGGCCGCCAGTATGTGGTCGATGCGGGAGCCGTAGTTGTTGACGCGCGCCCCCGACGACGTGTTCCAGCACGTGTAGGCGTGCTGCCTGCGGGTAAGGGCACAGGCGACCAGCCGTTTGGGAGGGGACTCCAAGGTGCGGATGGTATGGCGTGACGACTTGCCGCGTACGACTCGCCCATCGGCCGCCACACCTGGTGGTACCCTCCGCCCGTCAGCGCTCGCCTCGTGTCCCTTGATGTCCCTTGTACCAACACAGCATACACGTGTCCCTTGATGTCCCTTGTACCAACACAGCATACACGTGTCCCTTGATGTCCCTTGTACCAACACAGCATACACGGTTGCAATTGGCGTGCGTGTTGCCTTGGGGGGATGCGGCACCTGGCGGCCTGGGTACGGTGACCCAGGCTCGCGAAGCCGTATTCCGGAGCCACGACAAACCTCTGCGGGTGGAAGGCGCGGAACGTGTCCACGAAGGGTGCCGCCGCCCCAGCCGCGGCCGCCCTGCCGCCGACGGTCCCCAGTGCCTCCGCCGGCGCCTCATCCTCGTCCGAGGTCCAGTCCTCGCCCGCCTCCTGCGCCCAGCCCTCTGCCCAGTCGCTTCCGCCGCCGCTACTGGCGCCGCCGACGCTGAGGGGCTTCGCCCAGCTGCGTGACTCCGAGGCGGGCGGCGCCGACCCACGGGTCATGAGCGCGCTCAGCCAGGCGCGGTCCTCCCGCTGCGCGTTGAAGTCGCGGGGGGTGGCGCCACACACATCCGCAGGCTCGGGCGCTATGTTCAGGTCGCCGCACATGACGACGCGGCGGCCCCCAGCCAGCAGGTCGTCGAGGCGCAGCTGCAGCGCCTGTGCGGCGGCAGGGGGCGCGCCGCAATCGAGGGGGTGGGGACAATGGGGGACAGGGTAAGGGAGACGACTATGCAGCGGCCCCGGGGATGTATGCGAGGCCGCGTTGGCGGGAGAATGGGATGTACCTCGAGATGGACGACCTGGGATGCCGCGCCCCGCAATGTGCACACTCGCAGGGCGTTTAGTCCCGTATATGTGTGTATGCGGAACAGTATGCTCAACACAGGTCTATAAGCGACCACACAACCTAGCCGGCAGCCCGTGAGCCCGACCCAAGTAAGTGACGCTGGGGCGCTGGGGTGCGGTGCGCTGTGGTGCTGCATGGGATCGTTCCCAACACGTTGAGCCACGGTGCCGAGCCACGCGCGCGAAAGCACCCGCTGCGACGCCCCGGTAGCGCCCCGGTAGCACCCCTGTAGGCTGCAGCCGCGCGCGCGCCCAATATTGGTCAGCACCCGCCTTTACCCCACCCGGCCCCCTGCCCCCCGCCCGCGCCCCCACCCGCGCCCCCGCCCGCGGCCCCACCCGCGCCCCCACCCGCGCCCCAGCCGCATCACGTGCAACCCACCTGGTAGAAGCGCATCTTGTAGCCCATCCTCTCGGCCGCGCGCTCCTCACTCGTGATGGCGGGGCCGTACACGTTCACCACCACCACCGCGCCCAGGTCCGTCACCACCACGCGCCCCTCGCCGTCCAGCTGCAGCAGCTCCTCGCCGCCCAGTCCCGCGGCGGCCCAGCGCGGGTGCAGCGCCGCCGCGGCGGCCGCCGAGTCGGGGCGCACGCCTGGAAGGCGGAAACAGGGTCAGAGGAAGGCCATGAAAGCGCCGTCAGGAGGAGGACGGGACCGGCTAATTGAGGGGACGGAGAGGTCACGCCTGGGAGGTGGGAGGGGAGGTGGGAAAGGGAGGGGAGGGGGCTTGAAGTACTGAGCCACGAACGAAGGCTTCTTGTGGCGCTGGGTCGCAACCCGGGAGCGGGACCTGGTCCACGCAGGCACCCCACGCACGCCGCCAGGAGACTGCCCCCGAGTGGTAACGCGGCCGGGCGACAGTCCCCCACGGAGCGCCCCTCGGCAGTTGCACTCCCGCCCCTTGCCTTCGGGTGATCAAACTCCACAAGTCCGTAAGCTCGAAAACGCCGTTATTCCACAAGTCTGTACCCCTAGAACCCTCCCGCTCCGGCACAGGAGGCGCATGCCCACGCCCCGGCCCCTTACCCGGCGGCAGCGCCAGCGCGCCAGTAAAGCCCTCCTCCGCGTGGCGCGGCACCGCGACGTCGCGGCGGCAGAAGGTGGCCACCCCCGAGTAGCCCACCTTGCCGCGCGTGAAGGCGAAGAACGACTCCCTGTCCAGCAGCGGACGTGGTCAGGGTCAGGAGCGCGTGGGTGGGTACCGCAGGTGGGGTAGTTCTGGGGGCCGGCGGGGCCGCCTGCCCGCGGCTGGCCGCAGTTTCGGTGGCATACCTTAGACGACTGCGCGTATGACGGCTTGCCGGATGACGGCCGCTCGAAGAGCGTTGCGCGCGTGGTATGCGACGAAGCTGACGCAGTCAGGCAGACAGGGAGGCCGGCCACCAGGCAGGCTTCACACCCCTCGCGCCGGGGCCGTCATGCTCCCCCGAGCCTTCTCTGCCGGATCCAGCCCCTCATCCACACGTCCTCTCAACCCGCCACCACCTCGACCAATTAAGTGGATTCCCAGCGAAGGCTCCCCCCTCCCATGCTATCCACCCGGCGAAACAGCCTCAAGAGTGGCAATCTGCCAGGCACAGCTCCCGCCCTTGCTTTCCGTCCCACCTGCCGGTTACTATCCTTGGTTTGTTTGAATACCAGAAGACCCAGACCCAGACCCTCCAAGCAGCCACATTGCCACTCTGCCGCTCGCCATCGTCGGTTTGGTCGGTGAGCTTTGACAGTTGACGCCCTCACCGGACCCTCCCCTCCACCCTGGTGACCCACCAGCCGTCTGCCAGCGCAAGGTCCCGCTCCAGCATGCCGCGCGTCAGCTTGGTCTCCTGAAAGCACACCTGGGAAGCAGCAGCCAAGAACCGGCGCGCCGGGTCAAGGCGTTACATCGACCGATGCGGAGTTGCGGGCAAGCCTGGTTCGGTGAGGTCGGGGATCAGCCTGCGTCGCGTCCAACGGCATCGAGGCAGCCAACAGCCGGGCTCGGGTCAAACAGACCACCGCGACAGATGCAAGTTGAGTTGCGGACATACCCGGTTTGGGGGTTGGCCCGCGGTGCGGCCAAGCGAGGATGCTGAGGATGCGAACAGGGTGCCCAAACAATGGCACAACGCAACCAGACGAGCCAGGCAGCCCGTGTCGGCGTACTGCAGGACTAACACATGCGAGACAGCAACTGTGGGTGTCCCTGTGTCTCACCACGTCGGCGTGCAGGGACTCCAGCAGCGGGCCCAGGCCGCCAAAGGCGGTCACGATGCGGCGCAGGCCGTTGACGTTCCATGTAACGAGGCGGAGCCGCATGGCGGGCGCCGGTAGGGTAGACGGTGGCAGTGTGCGGCCTGCCGTACGTCCGTACGGCTGTGCGGCCGTGGGGCCGTTGACGGCGATCGGCGAGGGCGCAGGGTCGGAGCCGCCTGCGCGTAGTGGCTCCGCCGGACGCAGGTGGAGGGTCCACTGTCCAGGCTGCAGCCGCTGCCACGTACGGCTGCCAACGGCTTGGGAGCTGCTGCTGAGGGCGGGTCCGCCTGTGTCGAGCTCCGGAGTTCCAGCCGCTCGAGGGGGGGGGTGCGCGATAGAGCTGGACTGGCGCCAGGGGCTGCACTACCAGTGGCTCACATTGGGTGGAGACCGGTAGGATCGATGCGTGGGGCGAAACAGAGCCTCAGGGATGGTGGGGCTGCAGGCGGCTGCCTGGCAGGCCGCGTACGCCCCTGTGTCCCGCGCGACCCGTGGGCCGGACGAGCTCCCCCCTGCCTCTTGATCGGCTGCTGGCTGCACAGTGTCAGACGGTAGGCGTCAAAAGCAGGCGGTTGGTGTCAGCGGGGTCGTGCGGCGACGAGGGGGGGGGAAGGGCAGAAACAGTCGGGCATGGGCTGAGGATGCTGGGCCGAGCACGACCCCATGCTGGGCCGAGCACGACCCCGTGCTTCCATGTTGAGCAATGGCATGTTGAGCAATGGCGAAAAGGGCCATAATAACACGCAACGAGCAGCACCCTTCTTCCTGATCTGGCCAGGGAGGCTTGGAAGCACCACTCACGGAGCACACACGTCATCGTGCCTGTGACCCACCCCTCAGTGTCTCCTACTCCTTGCAGTTCTTTTATCGACCCAGGCGCTCAGTATACGCTCGCGTCGGGATGGCGCGGCGCACAGCGTCGCGAGTAAGCGTATCTGAATTCAACAAAACTGGAGCAGTGTGCTGTATTCTGAAGGTCCAACGCACTCAACGCGTGTTCTGCAAGTGCGGGAATGTGGCGTGCTAAATGCGGGATCCAACTGCCGTGAGCTGTTGAAACTGTCGTCGCCGTTGTCGGATGCCATGGGTACTGCACCCGGTCGCTGCCGTGGCAGGGTCGGTCCCAAAAGGTGGGCGGAGAGGTGCCAAGAGGGCGCTGGGGGGGGAGCGTTGCCGCACCCCTCCCGCTGGTGGGGGCCTTGGGGAACGCGGGGACATCACAGGCGTAGACGGGTGCCTGTCGGTTCTATTGATGCGGAGGATATGGGTGGAGGGCAGCTGAGGATCGTGGCCAGGACACAGGGAGGAGGTTCACGTCTCAGCCCCCCGAGAGCTGCAGAGGGGATATCTGCTGGGTTGCCTGTTAAGCCTGGTGTCCCCGTCTCCCAGGCCGTAACCGGTAAGAGAGCGCTGAGGGACATGACGACCCTGATATGGACCAAGGACGACCAAGGGCTTGCGGGGGGTCAGCTTGGCTGAATCGCAGTGAGGGTACGAAGGCTTAACGGTAGGTGGGTTGGTCTAGAGGCTTACCTACCGTGGAGGGTCCGATGCGGTGCCTCCGCCTGCGCGAAAGAGCGGAAGTGCGGTACCCGCATAGCGGCCCCCGTATGTATGCCTTTAGGTCGCGCATCCGCCATCGCCGCAGCCTCCGCCACTCCGCACCCTCCATGTTACCGGGCAACTGATGTAACTGTCGTTGTCTCCCCATGTCTCCCCCACGCCCGGAGTCCCATGAAACGGCGTTGGTGCGAAGCCGCCAGGCTGCCAAGGCACGAAACAAAATGCAACATGGGGTTCACCCCGGGCCAAAGTGGCGTCAGCTCGCTGAAACGCACGAACCAGTCAGACCACACAAACGCCCGGGCGCAGCCTGCGGAGCAACTTCGCAGTCACCAGGGGCGGGCACGGGACAGACCGGGTGCCCGTAGGCTCGCAGCAGTGCGCGAAAATACGCATCAAACCTTCAGTTCGTTTCGACGGAAGTACGATAGCCCACGCCCACGACCTTGCAAATCCAGCAAGCGAGAGCAACGAGAGCAGCGAAATGATCGAGCAAGCCCCCTGCGTAGGTGACCCGGTCGGCCCCCAAGCCTCTGGCAGGCATGAGGCATGCCGTATGCGCGCGGGTCCAGGCGCACACCCGACTCACCTCGCCTCGCCTCGCCCCACCCCGGACCCCACGCTGTTCACGCGCTTAAGGGCATCCCCGCCTCTGGTGGAAACGGCCAAAGCCCGTCGAGCGCGCCACGTCAGTGCTCAGCACTCAGCCCCGGCCCCGCGCTCGTTCCTGCTCCTGCTCCAGCGCCCGATCCACAGCGCGCCTGGCCGCCGCGGCCACAGCCGCCACGCCGCGACGCAGTTCGAGGTCCCCCTTGCTGCCGTCGCCCTTGCGCGTCTGTGCCGCCCCCTCCAGCGCCGCCAGCTGCTTCCGCCGTGCCGACAGCAACGCCCGCAGTACGGCATCCGCGTCCACAAATGTCGTACTGGCCGTACCGGCGACCCCGCCGCCGGCGCTATCCGCGCCATCGTCCCGCAGCGCTTCCGTCAGCCAGTGCACGGCAGCCCACCGCTGCCGCACGTGCTCGGCATGCGATGGATCTGCGATCTCGGCCTCGTACGGATCCGGGTGCCGTACCTCGATCTCGAAACGGCCCGGTAGGCCGTCGTCCTGCATCCTCGCGAGCCGGGCGCGGATCCGCGCCTCGAGCTCCGAAACCTGCAGCCTCGCCTCCACCACCCCCTCGTCTGCCTCCGCCGCCGCAACGGCGGCCGCCAGCTCGGCCGCGCTGACGTGGAAGGTGTCGCAGTCGCGGCGGGGGTCGGCGGTCTCGGGCACGAACCCGTACTCCAGCAGCCATCTGGGGGGCCCGCGCGCATGGGTGTGCGCCTGTGTGTGATGTGATGTGATGTGCTGTGATGTGCGGCCAGGGGTGGAGGCGTTGCGGTCACGGTCCAAAGGTGCCTGAAGGGACGCTATTGCATGGAGCGGTGGGGTGGTGGAAGGCATTGTGGAGTCGTGGCCGGCCGGGGTTGGGGCACCCATTCTCTGCGCATTGGCCTGCGCCCTCAACACCCCTATCTGGCCCCGCGTGCCTACTCTCCCCGAGAGCGATGTGCGCGGACAGTGCGCGGATGACGTACGACGCACATTGTTACCGGTACCTCTTCCCGACACCCATGGTCCGCCCAAACCGTGTAGGTGCTTCCATGTTGCATCCACGCCGCACCCCCTGCCGTCGCTGGAGCGCCCCCTCGCCGCCGCTTACCGGTCGGCGCAGGAGGGCCCCGCCTCCGCCTCCGCCGACGCCATATAGTCAAACAGCAGCGGCTGGCCGGCGCGGATGTCCGTGCTTGCCAGCAGGCAGGCCGCCAGGCCGCCTCCCCAAGGCGCGGGCAGGAGCTGGCCAAGGGAGGGGGGGAGCATGAAACAGGTTCTAATAGGAACAGGGTGGCAGCATTCGACGGGAGAGGGGGAGGCGGTTGAGACCGCCATTGCTGACCCGCGCAACGCAGTAACCGGCGACCCATCGCCACCTCCGCGTTGGTCACGCTTTGCGCACCGGGTGCGATAGAGGCTCTCTACGCCTCTCATTGCCCCTCCCGCGTCCCCTACCTCTACTCCTCCGGCGCCCTCCGGCTCCCCCTCTCCCCCACGGGCCCCCCGCTGCTGTCAGCGCACCTGGTACGCCACGTTGGACCCCTCGCCCTCGAACGCGTGGTTGGCCAGGTCGAAGAGCGGCAGCACCAGGCCCATCTCCTGCGGGCGCGGGCGCGGCGGCGGGCGCAGAGCGGGGGAGGGGGATCAGCGCAGGAGAGAATGGCGGCTGCCCTTTGCCCCACCACACCTCCACTGCGAAGGGAAGAGCGGTGCTACCATCCAGCCAGCACCCAGCCAGCGCCCAGCCAGCACCCAGCCAGCGCCCAGCCAGCACCCAGCCACCGCCTCTCTGCCACCGCCTCTGCCACCGCCTCCGCTGCCCCTGTCCCACCCCGACCCACCTTGACCCACTGCAGCATCGCCAGCGGCAGCCGCACGGGGAGGCCGCCCTCGCCCGGCGCCCCCGCCCCGCCGCTCTCCCGCATTTCTTCCGTGCCCATCGACACGCTGCGCGTCTTGGTCGCCGCCACCGCCCAGTGCCACAGCGACGGCCACAGGTCGCCCTTGCGCGTGGCGTTGCCCGCGCCGCCTCCGGCGCCGCCGCCGCCGCCGGCGGTGGCGCCGACGCCGCGGAGCTTGGCCATGGCGGTCCGGCCGCCGGGCAGCGCCGTCAGCGCCGGCGCCGCCAGCCGCTCGCCCACCAGCTGCAGCAGCGCGCGGCGCTTGGCGGCCAGGCGGCGGAGGTTGGGCAGCGGAGACAGCAGCGCGGCGGCGTCGGGGTCGCTGCGGCAGGGGCAGCGGCGTGGGGTGGGGCGGTGCGGGGTGGCGGTGGAGGTTGCAAGGCGCTTTTACAAGAGACGCTCGGGGGCGCCATGCCGCAGTGGCCGTGTGGCGGGGTGTGGGATAGTGGGCGAACGCGAGACGAGGGAGGGCGGAGGGCGGGAGGGCGAGCGGCGGTGGGGTGGGGGCGGGGCGGTGGGTGGGCGG
>LSYV01000014.1:1814432-1824873 GCA_001584585.1 Gonium pectorale
GTGGGATATGGGCGAACGCGAGACAGGGAGGGCGGAGGGCGGGAGGGCAGCGGCGTGGGGTGGGGCGGGGCTGGGTGGCGTAAGAGGTTGCAGGGCGTCCTCGTTGAGCCTCTGTGACCGTGATCGAAGTTTCGGATCGGGGGTAAGGCATGGTGGAGAAGGCGGCAGGCGGAGGGAGTGGAGGTTTGAGGAGAAGGGTTTGGACATGAGGGCAGGATGGGCGCCAGCTGCATTCGCCCGTGGCGCGAGGGCGATAGGGGGGAGCTGCGCCGGCGTACCCGGGGGCGGAGAGAGCTGCGTGCGTGGGGCGGGGGCGGGGGCGGGGGGAGGGCGAGGGAGTCAGTCCAGGAGCCGGCGCGGAGCGCGCGCCAACCCCTACTGTTTGTGCACATTCACCGATCCCCCGGTGCTGGGCGCTTCCGAGGGCGAAGCGCACACCGGCCCGCGCTCCCATCAGCGCAGCCAGCTTGTACGTGCGACGGCTGTGTAGCCGACACGCGAGGCGCTCAAGCACTCGCGCACTCAAGCACGCACTCACGCAGCCCCCCGCACGACGCGACCCGCGACCCGCACCTGACACTTGCACGCACACATACATAGCGCCGCCCCCGCCCCCGCACGACCCGCCCCCGCACGCCCCGCGACCCGCACCTGGCGTGCACGGGCAGGCCGCCGAACCGCCGCGGCAGCAGGCACAGGTGGTCGGCCCAGGGGGACCGCTCCCCGTGTACGGCAACCTCGTACGACAGCGCCAGCGCGTCCAGCAGCAGGTCCGCGTCCTCCACCCGCGCAAAGTCGGCGGTGGGGCCGGCGGCCGCGCGGCCTGTTGTGGGGCGCACGGCAGTGCAGTGCGACATGGTACGATGGGTGGTACGAGGGGGGAGTTGCGAAGTGAGCGCCGCTCGCGTTCGAGCGCCATCTGCAGCCCGTCGATCCTCTCCTCCCGAACCCCACGCCTGCGTCCCCGAGCCCAAATGCCGTGTCGGTATGGTCTGCCCTCGTCCCGGAACCCCCGTGCGGGGGTGCTCCATCCACGGCAGCGTACGGCCCGCGGGCGGCCACCCCCGCGCCCCTCCCCTGCCCGCTCCTTTCCACGTTCCCAGTCCCCGCCCCGTGCCAGTTCCTTGTCGTGCACCCCCTCCCCCTCCCAGACCTCCCGACCCGACCCCCGCCCCTCGTGCTCACCCGCCCGGAAGGTGGCTATGGAGAGGCCCAACCGGAGCGGCACAGCCAGCGCGATCTCGCCAGCGGGGATGTCGCCCAGCGCCTGCACGGCGAGGGCGACGGCGGGGGCGGGGGCGGAGGCGGGGACGGGGCCTGATGAGGGGCGGCGGTGGGCGCCAGGTGCTGGGTGGCAGGTGGCGGACGGCTGCCGCCCCACTGCGAGACGGGTGCGGGCGGATTGGTCAGGGATACGGTAGTGGCGGGCGCCAGAGGTCGGGCGGCGGGGTGGGTTAATGATGGGCGGCGCGAGTGACAGGCGGTGACTCCAAATGCTTGGGTGCCGAGGGCCATGCGAGCCCCACAGCGCACTGCCTGCCCCCGAATGGTCCGGACCCTGTTCCCGAAACCCTTGATCCGGACCCTTGGCCCTTCACCCGGAGCTCGGGACCGGGCCAGTTCCAGCCGTGGGAAAGGTGGTGGGAAAGGTGGTGGGAAAGGTGGCCCTCCGCAACGCGCTCACGTGCAGGCCTCGTGCCCCGCTGGCGTCCACCCCCAGCGCCACGCGGGAGGTATCCCCGCCGTTGAGCGCCACCCACTCGGCCAGCCGCCGGAAGCGCTGCGCCGCGATGGCCGCCTCCTCCTCGCCCGCGGTGTCAGCCCTCAGGTCCTTCAGCTGGTCTGCGAAAGCGGCGAGGCTGGCGTTGAGGCTGCACCAGGGCATGAGCGACGCGATGTCCTCGGGCTCGTAGAATGGCCCCTGGAGTTTGACGGAGTCTTGCTGGGCTGCCCAGACCCGTGGGTCGGCCCAGTCGAGGGAGACAGCGATGGTTTCGGGGCTGGAGCAGTCACCGCCCGTGGCGTTGGCGAGGGGGTAGTACTCGCAGAGGGTGGGCCCACCGCTGCCGCTGAGGGGGGCGCCGACCAGCAGCCGGGCAAAGCCGCGCACTGCGGCGGCCGACAGGTTGAAAGCGGCACCTCCGAGGGGGTGTTTCGCGATCTCGGCAATCATCTGGCGGGGCGGTCGGAGGAGGGCATTGGTGTTTGGGATAGGATAGGAGAGGGGGCGGGGGGCGAGCGTCAGCGGGGTGTCGGGGCGGGAGGGGGCAGTAAGCAAACAAGCAAGCAGTCGATATAGCTTCCTAAACTAGAGCAGTGAGCGCCGGGTGCTTGCCTCCGGCTGCGTGAGGGGCATGACCAGCGCCACCACAAGAGCCGCGAGCCCCGCAGAGATCGCCACCAGCTGTATCTGGGCTGTTGATGACATGTTGATATTGATATTCGCTTGCAATATTTTAGGATAAGAGGAACGCTGGACCAGGTAGTTAGGGTGTTATTTAGGTTTTTCCAACGTGTGATAGCTCATAAATCCATAACTTTAATGCATGCGCAATGACATTTGTCCTTAGCGCGCATTGTGAAACAAGCGCGTGACATACCACCCTTTAGTAATGTAAGATCCTTACCCAGCGGCATCGACGTCGCCATCGTCGTTCTGCGGTGAAGAAGACAGGCATTCGGGTTGAAGCCATCCGGGCAAGCGAGCTATGGAAACCCAGTGCAAGAAAAGCCTGATGCGTCCTTACCCGCTGCTGCCGCGAGGGACCCCGCGGCGGCCCGCCGGGGCCACCTGATCGCTTCAGCCCCCCGGCGTTGGTGTTGGGTCCTGTCACCGGCTTCACGCGTCCCGAGACGACCTGCCGCAACGAGGGGTTGATGGAGACATGTCCGTGGGCCGAGTACTGGGTGCAGCCCTAAAATCTGAATCAGCTTACCTCGTAGCACGTCGGCAGCTTGTTGATGAGCGAGAACAGCTCCTACCGCTCCTCCCGATTGAGCCTGGCACCCTTGTAGAAGGCCAAGCCCAGCAGCCAGCTGTCTGAGTGCACAGCAACTAGGCTAATCCAAGCGCTCCTCTGCAAAGAACGCGGTTGATTACGGCGTGCGAGCGTCGAGATACAGCATTGAGTCGCATCGGAGATGCTCTCGGCCCCGGCTCACCTCCATGCCATCGCGAGCGAAGTTGACGCCCTGTGGCCAAGGGCAAATGCCAATTGGTCACTGCGTCGCGACACCTCAACACACCAACCCACTTACGAGCGCGGGCTCGGGCTGTTCAGGGGGAACCTCCTCCGCAGGCAGAGCAACCTCCCAATTGCCGTCAGGATTTCCGTAGAGGCAGAGATTCTGTCGTGGGGCGCGCGAAGGCCGACCTCAAGCAGTGGAAGCCAATCAACGTCACCAAGAACAACCTGGCGGGTGCCCAGGTGCGGCAGCGCATCAGCGATGGCAGGTTGCTGTTGCCGTGACCTTTCGCCCTCGAGGTTCTGATGCTCCATTCTGGATCCACTCAAATTGGGCGCGGAACCGGGAACCGCTCACAACCAGCGTCAGGTCAGCGCTTGGGCGAAGCAAGCGAACGCTTTCGGGCATCAAACTGATTGAGCTTCACCGGACTGATGGTTAAGTGGTATCCTGCAATAATTGACTGACTTTACATGCACCATTCAGCATCAGTCCACTCCAAATGTTCCAATGCAACAAGTGCTAGTGCATCATGGTTGTTGTGCATGAAGTCAACATCACTCCACCAAAGCCAGCTTCCAGGGGCTGGACGCTGAGGGCACTGTTAAATGTCGTGCCCTTCGTGTCAGGGTGGGGGGACGTTGCTGATGATCTGAAATCTGCTGCTATGTTGTTACATGATTATCGTCCCAATGCTCGTAGTACACGTGGACGTACGGCGATTGCAGTAAACTGTCCTTGTTGCATGGTGTTACACGGACAACTGCGGCATCAGATGCCGCATACCATGACCCCAGCCGCACGAACTCACCAGACCATCCAAGATTTCCCATCATTGGCTGCGGCCCATGTTCGCAATCCGTTGCACTGCACCGACGAATCCAACTCGAGAGGTAAGCAAGCAGGCCGTCAATGCGACAGCCTGCAGGACCCTGAGAATCCGGTCTGGTCAAAACCAACCGTACACCAAACATCCACATTCACATTCACATCGAACATTACCCACATAAAACATCAAAGCGGCATCACGTCCATGAACGAAGCAACCCTGCAGATAAAGAACCGATCACGAGCACGGTACAAAGCACAGCCTATGAACCTATACTGTCTTCAGGTTCACTGGCGCGGGGTAGGCCCTCAAGGACGGTTCATTCCGGGAACCGGTCGCGCAGGAATCGCCGCCTGGAACCAAGCAGAAGCTTTGCGGCATATCGGTACTTGCATGCTTCACTATTATCTTCTCTCTCGTCCACTATACGCAGCACAATTTTATAGCCCCCTCCCTACCACTTTATTCGGCATTTCCGTAGCCGTATGCGGCGCGGCGGTACACTATAGATGCACCGTACCTCGGTTGGCCCCTGCCCTCCAATGGACAGTAAAGGGTCGCTGCAACGGGCATCAATCTCCCGGCCACGCACACAGTCATCCCGTCCCTTTGCTCCTGCCCCGTACTTCCTACGTGCTTTCCATCCCCTTGCCCTGCTCCCCTCATCGCATGCGGCACAAACTCGCCGGCAGCCCGCTCTCGACAGATCCAATCGGACTTTAGAACACCGTGATGGTGTACTCAAAGACGGCCTCAGCAGTCGGGACGCCCAGCGGCACCTGCCTGAACTCCCCCGCGCAGCTGCCGCGGTTGGGCCAGCAGTTCCTGCCCTCGGGCAGGGCGTCGTCGGTGCCCTTTGCCCAGAACGTGAAGCTGTTGTTGCCGGTGCAGCCCCTCCTGATGCCGAAGCGAATGGTGTAGGTGGCGCACTTTGAGAAGCCCTTGGGGAGGTAGAGAAAGTACCCGGCGCTTGCAAAATCTGCGACGCGGTTACATGCGGAGGTCGCCGGGATACATCAGGCACGTGAGGCTGAAGGGATGCGTGGCGTCCGCAGCACGCACGAGGAGTCGTACGCGTGTGCGTTCACGGCCAATACGTGTTCTGGTTTGTGATGATCAGGTCGTACCAGTCGCAAGTCAGCATCTAGTGCGTGCCGTACAGGTACTTCACGTCCCGCTGTTTTATCCCGCGATCCGTATTCCCGCCGGCGCCTATCACCTGCGTCCTTGTAGCCCTTCTGGTACAGGTCGTCGGCGCCCGGTATGCTGCTGCCCAGCTTGAGCACGTCCCGTACGGTGGTCAGGAATCCGGGCCCAACAAACAGGTCGTTAACGGTCTGTGCGACGTGGAAGAAGGACTCGATGTTTGGGATCTCGGTGCCGTTGATGGAGGCGGTGATGCACGTCCGCGGGTTGAGCTGCGAGCGGCAGCAGAGCAGCACGGGGTGGGGGTGGCGGAAGCTGATGAGGCGGGGCGCTGAGCACGCAGTCGCCTGGGCTGGTACCGTCAGGGCCCGGAGGCAAACGCAAGCTGCACTGCGCGGGCCTCGAAATGGGCCGCGCGTACGGCAGTGAGCAGCATGTATGTACGGCGTGCGTGTACGTACGCATGTGCACGTACGGCTGCACCTGCGCTCGCTCACCCGTTGTACGGTGGACTGGGCCATGCTGGAGAGGGACTCGGGCGACAGGCGCACGGTGGCGGAGCCGAACTCGCGCGCCCAGCGAGTGGCGGAGCCCAGCGGCGGCGCGTAGAACTTGATGTCGTCGAAGATGTTCACGATGACGGGCCGGTTCCTCGGGATCAAGCACGAGCGCACCACAGGCAGCTTGACGCCGGGGACCACGAGCGCGTTTGTGATGAGGAAGGTGACCGGCTGTGGATGGAACAGGGTTGGGGGGGGGGGAGGGGCGCGGTCAGTTTGGGGACGCGGGGAGGGAGGGGCGCGTTGGGGGGCAGGCTGGATGCAGGCAGGGCGATTGGTGCGGTTTGCGCGGGCGAGTGCCTGGCTGCCTGCCTCGTGGCTCCCAGATGCGTGTAGGGACATGCGATTCCCCGTCGCCTAGTGTGCAAGCCCGATGCCCTGAAGCGAAGTGATCAATAGTGTACTGCAAGAAGCCACAGCACGGTGCCCCAGAAGACGTGAAGTCGCTCGCAAGTTTCGGTGGGAAGCTGGGGCTGGCTGCCGCGCGTGCCTTGACGCAAACCGCCCAGCAGGCCCCGCACGTTATGGTACGCCGCCAAGGCACGTTGTGAAGTGCCCGTCAAGGATAAGGGATAACAGAAACAGAGGCGCTCTCGCTCTCCAGTCTCGACCACCACGGCATCTACCGCTCACCCCCGTCATGCTGTAACGCGATGCCGGGCAGCCGAAGTTCGTGGGCGGGCTGGTCGGGTGGGGGTTGTAGGGGGTGGTGCTCGCGGGCAGGGCGGCCACGGTCCTGCGGGTGCGGGAGAAGGCACGTGTGGAGGCCATGGTTAAAGGTCTGATAGGCTCGATGGCTCGGTGGGTTCGAGGGCTGTAACCCTCGATGGCTGTGTGGGCGGTCGGTTTGAGCCGTTGGGTCGGGTGATGGATATGGGGCCCGGTGGGTCAGCGGGTCCGTGTGGGTCGGTGCACCAGTGGGTCGTTGCGTCGTTGGGACCGTGGGTCGTCACACTGTACGACATGTACTGCACGTTGTGTGTGTGGCAGTGCCCTGACCATGGCGAGGGGCGATGCGGGGCAGTGGGGTTACGGCTGCGGCTGCAGTCAAATGCGTGAGGCCCCCTGCGGTTGACATGCCGTGCCGACCCGGAACCCCAACGCAGTCGCGGAGCCCAGAAGACTCTCGGCCCCCACGGCCCTCACCTCCAGTAGTCGGTTTGCGCATCCTGGTACACGCCCGTCTCCTCGGGTTTGAGGATCTCCACCCCCGCCACAAACATCGTATTGGTCAGGTCGCCGGCGCCGGGTCCAAACTTCGCGGCGCTCGACGACAGCGCCGTCGCCAAGCCAAGGAGCAGCAGCAGCCGCGAGGCTGACAGGTGCGGCAGCGCGCCGCCGCCGGCTGTGCAAGGCCCTGCGCTGGAGCGGCGAGGCGGCCTGCGCCTCGGAAGGGGTGGGCATGTGGGAGCGGATGGGGCTATGAGACGAGGCGCAAAGGGTTTCGGAGCGCGGGAGCGGAGCAGGTGGGCTCCGGAGCGGGGTTCAGGGCTCGCATGCTGGGCTGAGCGCCGGTGTGAATTTGGACAGAGACAGTCGATGCAGCGCGCCGCGGGGGGCTTGAAGTCCAGGTTGAGCGCCGAGGCAGAGGGTGCCTCGACATGGGAGCCGAGGCACGGAGCCGTGGGAAGGAGCGACCGCGGGGGGCGGAGACATGCGCCTACGCCGCATCGCGACGAGCGCACCTCATTGCGCGCGACGGTGTGTGGCCTGGGGGCGAGCTCGGACGGGCGGTGATAGGCCGAGGGGCGGGAAATAAGAGCGCGGGAGGTGCAACCGACGCTGTAGCGAGGTGCGGGATGACAGCTAGGCGGAGGAGGAACGCAGCTGTCTGGCACTGGCTGAACCGTTTGCGTCAGTGGTGAACCCGCATTGCCACAGGACTGTATGTGTGGGACATGCGAGGAAAGTCAGCGCGCGGCTCTTTATGTAGCGTCCCTGGGACCGCTCAACCGACGCCCGGTTGGCGGATCCCGAGGCACGGGACCCAAATCTGCAGCTCCGAAAGCGGTTGGCGCTCCGCCGCCCGGAGCCAGGCGCGGAAGGACGGGCCTGCGAGCGCGCCTAGCGACGAGAGAGCCGGCGCTGGGTCGCGAATGGTGGCTACGAGGGATGAGGAGATGAGCGCACCCTTGCCTCGAGTAACGGGCCAGTTACAACGGACATTTTCTGCTGGTGCCTCGAAAGCTGGGTGGCGTTACAAAAAGTTAGTCTGCGTTTGCAAGCCGGATATGCGATTACTTCTCGCGCGTGGTCGTGGTTCCGGCAAGCAACAAGACCCGTGACCGCCACCTCTGTTGGCGAACGTAACGCACCTTTTACAGCCGCAGGTTGCACCCGCCCCGTGTCATCGAGGTCGCGATGCGACACACACCCCATGAGCGCACAAAACCACGGTGGTAACCGCGAGACTCGCAACCGCCCGGTGGAGAGCTTCCAAAATGCCGGGCCCGAGTTACACAGCGAAGTACCAGCTACGGTTTCCACGCGCCTGAGAGCCGCTCCGTGTCCCTACGCCCGACGCAGCCCACCGCCGCCCTTGGCCCCCGCCCTTCGCCCGCGCGACAGACGGGCGAATGGGCCGGCTGACAAGGCCTTGCTCGCACGTGACCCAACGGTGTCCGGCGTCCGGCGTCAGCGTCCAACCAACCCTGTCGGGCGTCACTCCGCTCACGCCACATCGCGCAACGGAGCAAAAGCGCGCCAAAACGAGCCAAAACGAGCACCGTCCACGGAGCGCGCAACATCAGCGGCCATGATACATGCGACGGATCGATTGTTGACAAAGATTCAGACACCGTGTGGTCGTCTGCGCGTCTCGGGCCGGCGCAGTGACAGTGGTTGAAGCACGTCATGGGTTGAAGCACGTCATGGCTTGAGTCACGCTTCATCTTGCGCTTGATGACCGCAGCGCGTCGCGTGCGGCCCCGCACCTACCAGTCCTACACCAGCGCATGCCCGACATGGGCTACCCACTGCGATGCCGTCCCAGTACAAAACCCTAAAACTTCTACGGCCCACCTAACGCCCCTCTCTGGCCCACCCGCACACTACCGCTGCGTGTCTACAGCCCGCCTGGCACCCCTTGTTGGTTAACCCACCCGCACCCAACCAGCGGATGATCACTTTGCGAAGGAAGCCCATAACAATGAACGCAGACCTACCCTAATCCCCCCATCGCCAGCCCCGCTCTCAGTCCTCCATCCCGTCCTCCTCCTCGTCCCCACTCTCCCCCTCCCCCTCCTCGCTCCCGCTCTCCCCCTCCCCCTCCTCGCTCCCGCTCTCCTCCTCCTCCTCCTCGCTCCCGCTGCCCATCGCCTCCGCCTCCACCCGGTTCGCCGCGTCGAAGTCAAAGTCCCCGTCGTCATCGCTGTCCCCGCCATACGGGTGTGGTGCCCCTGCCGCCTTCTTGCCACCCGGCGGCGGTACGTCCTCGCCGCTTAGCCGGGCCTTCTTTGCCTTCTTCCGCTCCGCGCGCGCCAGGTGCGGGTTGAACTGCCCGTCTTCGCTGTACAGGGCCGCGTTCTGCGCCGCCCCCGAGCCGCCCGCCGCCGCCTTGGCGGCCTCGCGCCGCCGCAGCGCCGCCGCCGCCGCTGCAAGCAAGTCGTCTCCCTCGTCATCCTCCATGCCTGCGGACCGATGCACCCAACACCGTGCGATGAATTAGGGTTTCAGTCGAGCGTCGGTGCGGACAGACGGCAGCCAGCGCGCGGCGTTACCATAGGCCTGCATGTCTATGTGCAGCTCTTGCACACTCATCCCAACAGCGGCCGTCTGTGTGCTGTTCCTGCCATCCATGTCGTAGGCAATCGCAATTACCGTGACTGGCAAGACATGCAGCAGCAGACGCGAGCCACCGAGGCACCCTCAGGACGCCGCCCCGCAACCGCGCCTTGCCCTGCCCTCGGCCGCCGGCCGCAGCGGCCAAGGTACTGGTATCACTCTTGAATGGCGTCTGCAGCGCAAACAGCCCCTTGCCGTCAGCCCTCCCCGCGCCACCCTTACCCTGCCGCCCCCATCCCCCGGGACCCGGACTGCCCCCTCCTCCCGACACCACCTCTCCCCTATCCGCCTGCCTCCCGCCCCCCTCCCCACCTGACGGCCCCGCCTCCTCCTCGTCCTCCATCGCCTCCTCGCCCTCCTTGTCGTCCTCCTCCATCGCCGCCAGGTCCGCTGTGGCTGCCCCCGCCGAGGGTGCCTCAAAGAAGCCCGGTCCCGCGTCGTCCTCCATGGAGGGCAGGTGCGCGATGACCGCCGAGCGCTCCGAGGCAAACACCTCGTCGGCATTGAACTCGGCTGCGTAGGAGGACACAATCTGGGGTGGGGGGGAGGGCAAGGGGGGAAGCGAGACGAGGTGGGCGGGGATTGGGAGCACAGGCTTCAGATGTGAAGGGCCGGCGCCAAGACGCATCCCACTGTGAGGGAGGCGGGGTGGAGTGTTGAAATGGAACGACGCATACGACGAGCGTAAGCGCGTGTTGGGTGTATGGGGGGATGCGTGGGGGAGTGGGAGGAATTGGGCCGCGCGCGTGCTCAACTGTATGGACGGCAAGGGCGCATATGCGAGGCTGCGCCCTGCGATCATGCGCTCCGCACGTGCCCACACCGCGCATCCGTTACCAACCCGTAGACCCCCACGGCAAGCTGCGCGCTTCCTGGGCCCCCCTCCAGCTCCCGCGTTCAACGCCGACGCACCCCCCCCCCGGCCCTCCGGCATGCG
>LSYV01000014.1:1824893-1848055 GCA_001584585.1 Gonium pectorale
CCCGTGCCACACAACAACGTCTCTGTTCATCTTTCGTAAATCACAATCCTTTCATTACCATTCTCTCTCACCTGCGCGTCCTCCAGGCCGGTCTTGGGCCTCTCGGGCGGAGTGGTGTAGTAGGGGATGCGGCCGTCGTTCCAGTCCTGCAGCACGATGCGCGCGGCGGCAACCGAGTCTGGCGTGCCGCCGCGGCGCAGCTTGCCGCGGGCCAGCGCGATCAGGTGCAGAAACTCCTCCGGCGTCGCAAAGGACTGCGGGCGGGCCAAGGGTGGGGCCAGAGGGTGGGACGCAGAGGTTGGGGGAGGCGCTGTGGTGCGGGAGGAGGGGCTGGGGACGGGCGGGGGCCACACACACGGCGCGCTAGGAGCGCTCTGTCAGCGCAACTGGGTCGCGTCACTCGGGCCAGGGGTAGAGGGTTGGAAGGCATTCTCAGTAGAGAAGCCCTGGGGCGCATACACGGGGGGTGCGGTCGCGCCACGGGTGCACACAACGCCGTACACGAGGCGGATCAGACAGAGGGCAAGGTCATGAGCTCTGGCAAACTTGTCCGAAGGGGCTCTCACACCTGGATCTTGTACAGGATCATGAGCTGCTTGGCGGGCACGCGCTTGAGGATCTCCGCCACGGGCGGTAGCGGGTCAGCCAGCTTCTCCACCTGTCGACGGAGCGGGGGTTGGCAGTTAGCTTTGGTAGTCCAACCGCTAGTTACCGGTAAACTGGCTTGCTGGTGCAGCCGCATTTCATGGCAAACCCGGGGCCCCCGTTTGAGCCAAGGGGGATCTGCTCCAACGCTGCTCTCCAGGACGGCTGGCTTTGCCCACGTCCCGCTCCGCACCTTGATGGCGTTCCGCAGCGCCGCCGCCGCGTCCGACTCGGCCGACGCAAAGACCACACCGGGCGAGTCGAGCAGCTTGATGTGCTTGTCCAGCACCACCTCCTGGACCGACTTGGTCACGCCGGGCGTGTTGCCCACCTGGCGGGAGGAAGAAATGGATTGCGAGCGTTGGCGTTGGCAAAGGAGGTGCGGGGGAATCCAGAGTTGCCAACTACGGCGTCGAGCGACTCCGTGCTGAGCAGAATGTCAAGGTGCAGTTGTCGAGGCCTCCCCTCCCTGCCCGCGGACCGCAGTGCTCGCCTCCCCCCGCCCGCCCGCACCCCGGCCTAGCCGACCTCGCCGCGACCCGACCAGCCCTGTCCAGAAGCGCCGCCCCCTCCCCCGCCCCCGGCCCCGCCCCGCGCTAACCTGCGCCACTCGCGTCCGCTTGAGCGAGTTGATGAGCGACGACTTGCCCACGTTGGGCAGGCCCACCACGCCCACCGTGATGGCCGTCTTAATGCCGGCGTTGCGCGTGTAGTTCTTCAGCAGCTGCAGCAGCGTGTCCGCGCCCAGGCACGTCGAGGAGCCCGCGCCAAAGGGGTCCCCTGCCGTGGAGCCGGGGCCGCCGGCGCCTGCGGCGCCGGCCTTGGCGCCGGCGGCCTTGCCACCGCCCTTGGCGCTGCCCGGCGGCGGCTTGGAGCGCCGCTGGCCGAGCTCGCGGCCCTGCTGCTGCGTGGAGCACTTGAAGGCCACGGTGGGCAGCTCCTCGCGGAAGTACTTGAGCCACCGCTCGCCCACCTCCCGGGGCACCAGGTCTACGACGGGCCCGGAAGACAACAGCGCGCGGGGAACGAGGGACGTGCCTTCACAACCAGCACGTGGACCTAAACCTGCAGTCCTCCCTCACACCTGTGCCCCGCATCACTGCCTCCATTAGTGCCCTCTTCCAGTGCCCTCCCAACGGAGCAGATCTTTCATCAGCCCTCCTGGGCCCTGCGACTTACCCATCTTGTTGAGCAGCAGGATGATCTTCTTGTTGGGGTTGGTCTGGCGGATGTAGCGCTCCACGTCGGGGCAGCGGCAGGCAAGCGGGTCGCGAGCGTCAAGCACCTTTGAGAGGGGGCGACACGGGATGCGCGGTGATCAATCCAGTCAAGAAACACAGGGGCAGGGCGGAGGGTGCGGCGGCGCGATTGAGGGGGAAAAAGAATGAACGAAGATGAGCTGGGTCGCCAGCAGCGTTTGTCCCGTGCAGCGGGGCGGGGGGGAGGCGCAACGCCGAGAGCACTAGTTACTACGAACGTACTGGCACCCAGAGGCATCCTGCCCCGTCCGGCGGCCAGGCCGTTCGGCCGGGGCGACTCCCCCGGGCCAGGTTGGGCCGGGGCGTCGATCCAGCGTGCAACGTCATGCATCCCGCTGCCCACGCGGCCAAACGAGCAGGCCCAACAGTCCACGCGCCCACCATGTTCCCACATCCTGCCCTGGTCCCAGCCCCGCGCACATAGGCGCTGATGCCAACCGCTCAAAGACACAGCCGAAAGCCTCTGCCCTGCCCGGCCGCCGGCCCCGGACCCGGCCCCACAAGACACGTCGACACCCCGCCGAGAGGAGCGCGCTAGAGGGCTCAACCGTGTTGACATGGCTGGCGCGACGCCATAGCCCCAAGGCAACGAGCCGCCCCGGCCCAAGACAAATCGAAGCTCTGAACCATGAGCCGTACCTGGATGATCACGTCCGACGACTCCACAACGCGCCGGAACTCCCGGTAGAAGGCCTTGCGGCTGTTGTCTGCGTCGGCACGGCCAGCGGGCATCGGGTTCACGGGTAGTGAGGGCATGTGCGCGAGCTGCTGGGTCGGGGCCCCGCGGCGGTGGTGTGTATAGCTGCTGCGCCACAAGCCAACAAGCACTGCGCCAAGAGCCAGCCTCTTGCATCGTACTGCGCAACGCAAAGCCGCACTGCTCCAAGTCTTCCGGCGCCCCGGCTCCTGACAGGCCACTCACGCTGGCCACCGGCCCACCACGCCACCTCACGGCTCTCCATCACCGGGCCTAACCAAGCAAAACCCGCATGGACAGCGCGCCGCGTTCCTACGAACGCGGCGCCGCTGCCGCTTCCAAAAACTGGGCGCAACGCCCAACATTACTCTGGGATGATAACTAGCAACCTCACCCGCTCTTGAGCCCTGTCCGTCGGGCCCATGCGCACGCCCATCCATCCACCCGACGCCATCGCAAGGCCTGGCGTGTGGCGTCCCGCCCCAACCCGCCCAGCGTCCGACGTATCGACCCGCCTGCGCTGCTTCCACACCCGGCAGCAGAGGCGCGGCCACACGTCCACCCACTGCACTTCCTATCCATCCCTTCCCCGCTAGCGTGGCCGCGCGCCCTGCCGCCAAGGGGCGCGATGCGTCCCGCGGGTCAGCCGCACAGCCCCCACCCACCCGCGTCGCTGTTAAATTCGGTGGTCAGTCGCGCCCGCTTGCGCGTTTCAAAGTCCGCCTGCTTGTTGGCGGCCGAGGCCTGCAGCTTGGCCAGCGCCAGCAGCTGCCCCGGCTCGCCGTCCGCGTCCATAGCAGCCGTGTCCGCGGCCTTTCAGGAGAGGACGGGTTTGGGGACAGGGTGGGTGATGCGCAGCGGGTGGGGGCGGGTAGGTTGGATGGGCGGAGCCGCTAACTAGTGCCGGAACAGAGTCGAGACTTGGTTTCGGGCGGCTGTGCGCTGGCAGACGACGGCTGTTGCTCGTAGCCAGACGGAAACCCGACGTCGATGATTTTAAGGCAATACTGTGCAAGACACCAAGACTATGCATAGTAGTTGCGATGCCGCCGTCCCCGCGCCGCCATGCTCAGCACGACGCTGAGCAACTGAAAGACCCTGAACGAAAACGTAAATCACACCTGACGCGCCAGCTTCCGCTCCTCCTTCTTGCGCTTCTCGTCCGCCAAGGCCTTCGCCCGCAGGAAGGCAAACTCCTTCACAAGCTCCTCTTTGTAAGGCCATTGCGATGGCAGGCCAGGGTCCTTGACGACCTTCTTCTTCTTGCCGCTCTTGGCCGCCTTGCGCTCCTCCTTTCGGATTTTCCGGTGGTGCTCCCGCACCTTGCGGATAATCTTATACTTCTGTTTTAGCGTCATGCGCTTAGACTTCGACTTCTTCGACTTCTTCGGCATTTTGGTGCTAGTTTGTTAGAGAGCGCAGAATAGGCAGTATAAATGAACAAAAAGGATATTAGCAGGTGTTGAAACAGAAATGGAGTTGTTGTAAAGCGGCGCGTTTCCACTAGGGTAGTTGGGGTGTAACCACTTGTACGATGCAACTGAATTGCAGAATTGGCCGATTGAAAGCCCACCATTGGGCTCAGGATAAAACGCTGCTGCTCGCGGAACTGACGCGCACTCAATTGGCAGGGACCTGCCCAGCGAAGCCACGGGCCACACGTTTAAGCGCGCAGCGCGCGCTCCCCGCCTGCACTGACACACTGGCGCTGCGCGCCCTGCCCCTGCAACTTCCTCGTTGCGCGGCCCGCACGCGGGTTGGAGTCATCGTCTTCTGCCGTGCCGTCTCGTCCGCCATGGGCACCAAGCGCAAGGCGCCCGAGGAGCCCGCGGCTGCAGAAGTGGAAACCGCTGGCAAGAAGCCCGCACTTGAGGCCGCGGCGCCGGGCGGCCTTGTGAACCCCAAGCGCGTGCGGGTGCTCAAGGCGGGGAGTGTGGGGAAGGGCCCCGTCGTACTCTGGTGAGCGCGAGGGGCGGCACCTGGCATTGCAACTGACGCTCGTATCCAGACGTCATGCATAGCATTGCATCAGGAATACGCCGCAGACTCCCGTGCACGAGGTGTATGGACTCGTATGCTGCGTGGGGTGATGTGGGCTACTTAGGGCGGGCACAGCCGGGTTGGGCACGCGATCTGGCAAGCCTTCACTCCTGCGCCGAAGGCAGGGACTCCCAATGCGTACAGACACAGGACTGCATACGTCTTGTTGGGCCCTCGCACAACAAGCCAGGGCAGCGCTCACGGGCCGGCCAGTGTCACGCAAGGTTGTGCGCGCACAAGAAGAGCCTGACGCACATGCGTCACCTGCGCTGGGAACGCCAACCGCATGGCAGCTCTCAGTGGTCTCTCTCGTTCCATTTCCTCTGCAGGATGTCTCGGGACCAGCGCATGAACGACAACTGGGCGCTGCTGCACGCCATCGAGGCGGCGCGCGGGGCGGCTGGCGGGGAGGCGCAAGTGGCGGTCGCGTTCAACCTGGTGGGGCGACTGGACTGGGGGGCAGGACCGTGCGTCAGCGCGACACCCCGATGCCGTCAGCGAAGAGGCTGGGAATGGCGGTGATATAGGCCCCTGGAGCCGGCCGCGGGGCATGGGATTGGGCTCTGTGCCAATCCCTCCCAACAAGCACCTGCTGTTGCATCCCTTCCCAGGAGCTTGTTGGGAGTGATTGCAATGGCGTGCAACCTGAGTGTTGAAAAGGAACCTGAGTGTGCACAGTCACGGTGGCAGCCACGGTCGGCACTGCTGGACATCGGGAGGTTGGGACGCTGGGTCGACTGCCGGGGATTGAGGGTGGCATTGCTGGACGCGAGATGGGAAGAGCGAGAGGGGAGGGGCGCCTGAGTCCTGATCTCCTGGAGGTGGCGGGCCTGCACCTGCGATGTCCGTCGGGAGCGGCGCTTGATTTCCCAGCGCAGTGGCTGTAGCCAGGTATACCAGGGTGGCTTGCTGCGGGCCGAGGCGAGGGGCGAGCGGCGAGCGACCGTGGCAGTGGCGTCCAAGCCTTTGGGAGGCACCGTGGGTCCCAGGGTGGTGGGGACTGAGCGCGGCTTTGGCATGCTTCGGGCGTTGAAGGGGAGAGCGCAGTCAGGGGGCATGGGGCCGGCACGTTGGGAGTTGAGGGCGCGCAAGCTGAGCATGGGTTTGAGTCTCAGCTCATGTGCGTTGCCCGACTCCCAACAAAGAGAGCTACCGTCGCCTGTTGATGGGAAGGGCTGCGGACGGAATATGGCAGGGGCGCACGCCCGGTCAGTGGCGGCGTTCCAGGGGCTTACCTCACCAGCAGCCACCGCCTCACTGCATGTCCGCGCTGGCCCCTGCCCGCCCCAGGTCCCCGCCTTCCTGGGCGCCGGCGCGCGGCAGTTTGGCTTCATGCTGCGCGGGCTGCGGCAGCTGCAGCCCAGGCTGGAGGAGAAGGGCATCGCCTTCTTCATGCTCAAGGTGGGATGGGCCAGAGAGGCTTACTCTTCCCTTTTCGCTCAGAGAAGCACGGTGGTGCAGTTTGGAAAGGGCTGCCCCGGTGCAGGTTGGAAAGGGCATCACCGATAACGCCGAGCTGTCAGTGGCCTGAATCCAGCGACCCAGTGGACTGCAAAACGCAAGCGTCGTCCTACGGTTGAGCAGGCATTATGCGGCTCTCCGTTGGCGGCATCCCCATACCACGGGCTGCCCTGACCACGCCCACACCGCCTCTTACCTTGGCCCCACCTGTACCGCGCCGCCCCGGTCCCTTCAGCAACCCGCGGCCTCGCCTCATGACCCGTCCCCGCTCCCAACCGGCCCCTCTCCGCTGCAGGGCGACCCCGCCCAGACCATCCCCGACCTCGTGACCCACCTGGACGCCGGACTGCTGGTCACCGACTACTCGCCCCTGCGCCTGGGCCGCCAGTGGCGAGAGCAGGTGCGCCCGCGCCTCGTCGCTGGCGCTGCTAGCAAGCAGTAACCAACAGCGCGGACGGGCGGTCCTTCCTGGGGAAGAGCGTTTGCTGTCTGCGGCGTGCGTGTGCCTAAAGCGGCATAGTTTCCGTGGGCGGGGTTCATCAGCGGCGGGGTTAGAAAAATTGCCGCGCGTTTCACATAGCGGCAAGCGCATGGCTTGGGGCGGTAGGCAGGGTCCGCTGACGTGCTCGCCTGAGGGGCGGCCGACCTCATCTAGCGGGGTGGAATGAGCGGGGTGCCCGTGCGTTTCGCGGTGCCGTGATCACTCGCAACCGTCTGGATCTGACGGGCCCCTGTTGGATCTTCCCGACCCGTAGCGGCGCGCGCGCCGACTGTGTCACGCCCGAACGCTGGCGCACTCGCCCGTGCCCCGCAGCCTGTGAGTGTTCATGATGTACTGCCGCCCCTGCCCCTGCCCCTCTCCGGCTTCCCCCGCCCGCCCAGGTCTGCGCCGCCGTGCGGGTTCCGGTCCACGAGGTGGATGCTCACAACGTGGTCCCCGTGTGGGCAGCCAGCGACAAGCGGGAGATCGGCGCGCGCACGCTGCGGCCCAAGATCCACCGCCACCTGCCCGAGTTCCTGCGGGAGTTCCCCGAGGTGCGCGTGCCCGGACAGTGACTCGAAGTGGGCCCCTGAGGCGTGCGGACACGCACTCGGATGCGGCTGGTTCCGTGGTGGTGAGGGGTGTGCTATACATGCGTGACAGCGTGCTCACACATGTCTCGAATGCAACGAGCAAGAGCAGTGGTGAGGGGTGTATGTGTGTCTCGAGGGAGTACGGCCGGGGTTGGCCAGGTTATGCCATCAAGGCCTGTGTTGCTGCGTCGGGGCGGCGCACAACCAGTCATAGATGGAGCGGCGAGGCGAGGCGAGGGGGTTAGCAGCCCGGCGGCATATCATGGCGCCACGCCGCGTGCCGGCTCCGGTGAGCCACCGAAGGCACTACGCGGTATTGCGGGGAGTGCCGAAACGGTCCGGGTATGCTGCCGCACTGCGACCTCAGGTGCCGTCGTTGCCGCCGTGGAGCCACCCCGTCAAGCCGGAGCCGGTGGAGTGGGAGGCGTTGCTGGACGAGGTGCTGACCCGCGGGTCGGCCGTGCCCGAGGTGGACTGGTGCGCCCCAGGTGAGGTGACCCATGGGTCGGCGGTGCCTGAGGAGCCGGATTCGCTATGAACCTATGCACCAGTTACTGCACAAAGGAGCAAATCACCCCGTGAATTGTTTTAGGCAATCAGATTGGCCAAAGCTGGCCCGAAGCGGTCCGTAAGATGCGTTGTGGCTGTGCCGACGCTTGTCCCTTGACACTTTATGCCGCACGCTCGCAGGCGAGGAGGCGGCACTGGCAGCGCTGACGGGCCCGGGCGGCTTCCTGACGGCCTCGCGGCTCAGCCTGTACGACACCAAGCGCAACGACCCCGCCACGCCGCGCGCGCTCTCCAACCTCTCCCCCTACCTGCACTTCGGGCAGCTGGCGCCGCAGCGCGCCGCGCTGGAGGCCGCCAAGCACCGCGCAAAGTAGGTCCGCTGCGCATGGGCCCGGGGTTTTTCTTGATTTGCTATATGCGTGAGGTGCTACGCAGGCCGTACGCGGCAAGCGCGCCTTACGATGCTGCGCGCGATGTCGATTTGATACGGTTCCCGCATCGTGGTGGCAGTCGGTTGGCGTGCCGAGAATGGGTACGAACTGGGCTGGTAGCTAGGGCCAGGCGCATGCGCCTGCCGCGTGCATCCGCGTTTGCTGATATAGCATGTGGAATTCGGTAACGGGGGGGAGTCGTTTCTGCATGGGCCATTGGTCGGGCGTGAGCACTTGGGCCCGACGGATGCACACGCGCCTCCTCAAAGCCCATTTCCACTGGACGCGGCAAAGAGTCTGCGTTCAACGCGGCCCTTGCCCATGTCCACCCCATCCCTCCCGATGCGCTCAACCCCATCCTCCTCATTGCCCCTGCCCATGTCTTCCCGTTGTGCGCAGGTACAAGGCGGCAGTGGAGTCGTTCCTGGAGGAGCTGGTGGTTCGGCGCGAGCTGTCTGACAACTTCTGCCACTACACGCCCAACTACGACTCGCTCGACTGCGCCGCCGAGTGGGCCAAGGAGAGCCTCAACAAGCACCGCGTCGACAAGCGGGAGTTCGTCTACACTCGGTAGGCAGCACTGGAGATGGCGCGGGCTGGTGGGGCGGGGGGCAGTCAGGAGAACCCTCCCCACCGCGCAGCGAGGGTGCTGCTGTCAGCCAGCCCGTTCCCATCGAGCCTTTGTATCTCGCACCCACACCTTCCGCGCTCGTCGCCGTGCTCTTCGCTACCCTGATACCCGCCCCCCCCCCCCACGCAGCGAGCGGGAATGCGCTCACCGGGGACCCTGGCCCCTCCCGTCCACCCTCAGCGCTCAGCCAGTTGTTATCGGTCGGGAGCCCTATGCGCCCCAGGGCTTCTCTACTGAGAATGCCTTCCAACCCTCTACCCCCGCAGCGAGCAGCTGGAGGCGGGCCGCACGCACGACGAGCTGTGGAACGCGAGCCAGCTGGAGATGGTGCACCGCGGCAAGATGCACGGCTTCATGCGGATGTACTGGGCCAAGAAAATTCTCGAGTGGACCAACGGGCCCGAGGAGGCCATCGAGGTGGGCAGTGTCTGAACTCTGGGCGAGGCGTGAAGTGGTGTGGTGTCGAATGTGGAGTTCGGCGGCGGCACAATCGGGCCTGTAGGAGAGGCAATCGGCGGGGTCGGGCCCGGGGTTTGGGTTTGTTGTGGCCGGCCGTGTGGTGGGGTGCGGGGGCGACCTGGCTTGACGCATAGGGCATATGCGACGAGAGCGGTACAGCAGGTTTCGTATGCCAATTGGGCTCGCGTGGGCTCCTCGTTTCAGCCCTTGCCACACTTGTCAACCAATTAACCACCAATAAACCAACAGATCGCGATCTACCTCAACGACCGGTACGAGCTGGACGGCCGCGACCCGTCGGGCTACGTGGGCGTCATGTGGAGCATGGCGGGCATCCACGACATGGTCGGTTGGCAGTTAGTGTGGTTGGCAGTTAATGTGATTGGGTAGATTGTTTACTCAGCCGTTGCCATGTTGCCCGTCGGGACGCCAGCGGGAGGTTGAATTGATGCTGTCCAAGATTGTAATCAGGACCCGCCCTGCCTGCCTGCCCGTTCCTGCCGCACGCAGGGCTGGACCGAGCGGCCCATCTTCGGCAAGATCCGCTACATGAACTACAACGGCTGCAAGCGCAAGTTTGACATCAAGGCCTACTGCGCATATGTCGACCGGATCGTCAGCGAGGCGAAGGCCAAGCGCCGCCAGCAGCAGCAGGCGGGGAAGCCGGCGGCGGGCGCCGCGGCGCCGGCGGTGGGCACAGGGCCAAGTGGGAGCGGAAGCGCGGCTGCCGCCGCGGCGGCAAAGGCGGAGGTGAAAGAGGAGCCGGAGGAGGAGCAGGAGGAGGCGGGGTCCGCCGGCAAGGCGGAGGGGACCGTGAAGCCTGCAGCGAAGAAGGCGAGGGTTGCCAAGTCCCCAGCGTCCGGTAGTAAGCGGAAGGGCGACTCCTAGGTCGTAGGGGCAAGCGGAAACCCAACTCGGCTGCTGACGGGCTGGTCCACTAGGTCCATGACCAATCCCGGGGATGTATGGGACAGTGAGGAGATCTCTTGAAATGAGGATTGGGCTTGACAGGCACGCGTGACCGAGCTGCCCTGTTGCGGCGCATGGGAGGCCAGCGGCTGCTCGTCGGCGCGCGGGCCGCTACCACGCGAAGGGCTTGGGGGCTCCAGCGTTGCGGTCATTTGTGAACTGTATGGTGGAGTGGGCTATCGCCTGCGCAACCGAACCCAACAACGGAACCTGTACGAAGAGTTGCATCTTCTTGGGGGCATCGACGGGCGAGGTGTGAGGCAGAGCCGGACACGTGTGGTACGGCAACCTGTAGGCTTGACGGAAGTCCGGGTGCCCTCCTCGCCCGGCCGCCATGCCACGCCGGGTGGTTGCTTTTCCCTGGACCGGCCAGGCCATGCGCCGCGTGATGAGCGACTGCATCCATTTTGTTTTTTAGTCCGGTGGCCCAGCGCGTCGTGGGCCATGTGCCGATCGGGACCACCTGAGGAGGGGAGGGCGTCTCCAGCCTGCCTCGCCCCGCTGCGCGTCCACGGGACACGTCTGGTGCGGTTTTGCCGGTACCTGCACATGACAGCTGTCGCGTGCAGATGCCCGCGGGAAGCTGTCGCTACCATTGGCAGAGCCCCCCCCCCCGCACGTCCGCCCGAAGCCGGTGCGTGGGCCGTGGCTGACTGTGTGTGGAACGGGGTGGTGCCCTGAAATATTTGACCTGCGGGTTGGTTCGCGCAGTGCGGGTCGGCGCTTCGTCAAGGTCCGTGAGCCTCGCTTACCCATTTGAGGGCGCTCTTGCGCCGGTGACCCCAAACCGCATAGCGTACTGGGACCCACGACAATCAGCCGCACCTGCCAAGACAGCGCAAGTTTGATACACAGATAGGCATGTTTGCGGCGGTTTGCGATTCCCTGGGCTCCAGTAAGGTTTTAAGCTCAATGCGGAGCAGGATAAGGGTGTGCATGCGTATGGCATGTACATTAAGGTACGGTGCCAGACGGTCAAGGTTCTGCGTGCCATCTGTAAGAAGATCGGCCCTCGTCCGGTAGCAGAGCTGCCGCTGTGCCGCAACGACTTGTCGTGCGTGCCAGGAACCCATCGCACGAAGCTGTCCCGCGTGCCATCAAAACATGAATCCAATCGGGGCTGGATGCAGCACACGGCTCTGCGGCAGCTCCGCCGCACAGGTAGGGATTGGAGCTGCTGAACTTCCCGCGCACTGCGCAATGTCTGGACATTTGCTGCAACAAGGAGGCAAGCAGCGAAGGCAGCAAGGCATAACCGCCCGACGCAATCAGAGACGAGCATGCTGACGCCGGACGCCGGACGGAAGGCTAGGCTTGGTGAGGTTCCCTCTCTGCGTGTCTGTGTGTGAGCGGCATACTGGCGCGCGCAGCAGCGTGTGGACAGCATGGCACACGCCATGCCGTCCTTCCCCTGCCATGCCTTGTCCCCGGGCGCCCTGGAGACTTCGCATCTGGAGGCAGCATTCCCTGTTTCCGTTTCCTTCTATGGCACCCGGTTTGCGTTACCTCTGTCCCACCTGCCGCTTAGAGGCGGAATGAGGCGGTGACTTGCAAGCAAACCAGCATGGTCAAGGCTCTGCGCAATTCCAAATCAGCTGGCATGTGCGGGAGCTCTCACTGGTAAATGCACCGCTGGCATCATGCAGGTTGGCAACTCATGTAATCCGTGTTCTCCAAGTGTTGAAGCGCAAGAGTCGCCGTTGGCACAGCGTCCAACATGCCCCTTACCGAATGCTTTAAGGTCAAAATGTTTTCAGTAAAAGGCATGCACGTGCGACTATCCGTTCACCGAAGTGTGTGATGGGCATCGCCCGGCGGGCCCGTGGTTCACTGCCACCAAACTAACCTCCACTATTGTTTAACATTTATATCTATATAAGCTTCTTGTAGCGCTGTCGGTGTGTTGCCAACTCGGGCATTTGGAGTGGTGACGGTTTAGCCACACCAGCAACTGTGATGGGCCGACTGCCATAGTCGGCCAGGTGACGTTGCTCTGAGTGCGCATCATTCCAGCCAGCTGTCGGGCACCCAATTCAAGGCGTTGTAGAAGTTGGGGTACTGTACGGGAACGCAAGGGGTTGACATGCTTTCGCTGCCCGCATCTGGAGCTGACCGCTGCACGTAGTGTATTCCGCTCTCTCACCTACATCGATCAGCGGACAAACATGAGACGTGCGGCGCGTCTGCTGCGTGGCGTTGGCCAGGCAACACGTGTTGCCACTGGCGAGGTGCAGGAGGCTGTGAAGCTGTTCGACATCAATGGCTCGCGGCTCCTCTCCACGCAGTCGCGCAGCCTGCTGGGTGGGTCGTCGCACGGCTTGCACGCAGATCCCCCCGCCACGTCGGTTCGTCAACCTCATACGGTCAGCGACTCCATGTATAACCTTCAGTTCATCGCTTGCGGCAGGTGCCTTGACCCAGGCGAGCACGGTGCTGCCGACCGGCTTCGCGGCAAGCGGTGCGCGGTTCATCGCTGTCGATGCGCTGCTTCCCAGCGACGAGTAAGTCCAATCCTCACCCGGCTAATGCATTTCATCTAGTCTTGCATTAGGTACAAGGGGACCAATATGCAATTTTGCTTGGACGAGAGCCCCCGCAGGCGTGCCAGTCCTAACCATACCTACCACACACACCCACACCTCGTTGACTCCCCCAAAGTCTGACCGACATCCATACTCATCCCCAAGCTCACATCCTCCACCCACCTGGACAGCTTCAAGCCCCGCCATAACAGCGGCAGCCCGGCGGAGATCGATGCCATGGTCAAGGCCACGGGCTTTGCGTCCCTCGATGCTCTCATCGAGGCGACCGTGCCCAAGTCCATTGTGCGCAAGGATGGAATGGACCTGGGCAAGTACCACGAGGGCATGACGGAGAGCCAGTTCCTGGCCTACTTCAAGTAAGGCTGGTGCCTGCTTGTCCGCGGCAACGTGGCTCTTGGGCCGGGGTGGGGGGTAATGAAGAAGGGAGACTGGTCGCGTCGCGGACACGGGGGTGGGGGGTAGGCAGGGTCAAACGTTCAGCGGCTGGCTAACAAGCGGACAGGGCCCAGACTTGTGGGTCCATCTGGGGCGTAAGCCAGGGTAGGTACGAGTCCCCATGTCCTCCCCCCCGGGAACCATCTCAACGATGTACACATCGTTGCCTTGCAATGCTTAGGGAGTTGCCGCTTGACTCGTTGATGTCTGCTATTCGGCACTGGCAGCGGCTGAGGTGGCCACTATGCCCGTAAAGTGGAGGACTGGAACGATAGAAGCAAGAGCAAGCCGGGCCGTGAACCGCAAAGGGGGCAGATGCAGCGGGGCTTGCGGCTTCCTGATCCAGCCCTGTTGATCGTACACTTGGTGGCATAGCCGGCGTCCGCACACTCTGGTCTGGTTGTCGGCACTGAGGGCTGTCAGCAGTATCCGAAGTCACACGGTGTGAGGCAGGGCTGGACTGGGCTCATGCCCTGTCCACACGGACGAAGCAACCCCTCACTTTGCCACGGCTTGCTGCGCTGCGCGGGAAGGATTGGTCGGGCAGTGCTGCCACAATGGCTGCAATGCGCGCCTTCCCTTGCGGTGTCGCGCCCTGGAGCCCGCATATATGGTTCATCGTGTGGCCCCCTGGTACGCGTGCCTGCCCGGTGGCCTGGCGCCATGGATGGAGTACGAATTGGAGCACAAGTCTGGGGCGGAAGCGGAAGGCTAACGTAGCTCTTAGCAAAAGGAAGGTGGGAGGGAACTCCCTCGCCGTCAGCGGCCCCGCCCCGCCCCGCCCCGCGCCACCCTCCCCGTCGCCTTTCGACATACGCCTCCGGCTCCTCTTACTGAGAGCGCCTCCTAATGCACTGACCCCCTCGGCTCGCCCCCCCTGCACTCCCAGGGACATGGCCAGCAAGAACAAGGTGCTCAAGAGCTTCATCGGCATGGGCTACTACGGCACCCACACGCCGCCCGTCATCCTGCGCAACGTTCTGGAGAACCCCGGCTGGTACACCCAGTACACGCCCTACCAGGCGGAGATCGCCCAGGGCAGGTGCGCGCGGCCGGGGCGGCCGGAGCGGTGGACCGGGCCGGACGACCAGACACAGGGGCGGACGAGAAAAGTGACGGGGAAGGACCGACCCTCGGGTCGGCTGATTGACGCTCTGAATCGGCTCAGTCAGGGGCCCAGGGCGTGGAGGTGCTCAAGCTCAGGTGACTCCGGTTTTCCCCACCTCTCCACCAGCTGGCCTCAACTAACGCTCCCCGCCACCCCAGCATACGCTTAAGCTTCCATGCACCCGCGCTACAACCTCGGCCGCCCACACGTGTGGCGCAACCGCGCGCAGGCTCGAGTCGCTGCTCAACTTCCAGACCATGGTGTGCGACCTGACGGGCATGCCCATCAGCAACGCCTCGCTGCTGGACGAGGCGACCGCCGCCGCGGAGGCCATGACCATGTGCAGCGCCGTGGCGCGCGGCAAGAAGCCCAAGTTCCTCGTCTCGGTGAGGCCGGGGCATGTGAACGGCACCACAACGTCCGGGGCGGTGAACGGCGTCGACAAGGTCCGGGGCACGGACAGGCTCGGGTCCTTATGGGTACCTCGCTGAGTGAGAGTAAGGCCGCCGCCGATTGGAGGCGGTGCTGGCGGTTCGTGGGATCTGCTGGAGAGGTACCTATGTCATCGGCAAGTCCAGCGGCGGAAGGCAGCATGTCTGCATGGGCCAGCATGGACCCCTCGAGCGTTGCCCGCCGCAGGGGTGCACGATAGCACCATGCGTTAAGTGCGCCACGGCTGGCGCACCGACACCTCGCCAGCCGTCTGCTCAATCCGCCCCTTGGTGCACAGCCGCCCCCAGCTCTGCCGGCGCCACATCAGCAGCCGCGCACGTGGACGCACGAGGCAGCGCGCCGCCCCTGCCGTCGTCGGCGCCCGTGGTTTAGGGTGTTGCGGCCTTGTCGGGCGCTGTATCCATGCTCGCCGGCATGAACGCGAGCTTGTGGACCGATACACGCGTTGTTCACGCGTGAGGAGCCTCTGGCGTTCCCCAGCTCGTGATGAGGTGGTGCGAACTCAGGTCTCGAGCTAGGTCCTCAGCAGGCCCCGCTCGGGCCTGGCTCGGCGCAGCCGGTACCAACCTGACGCCAGCCACCCAGCCCGCATCCGGGACAGAGATGCGTGTGCATCCCCACACGCCACCAGCACACCGACGGCAGCCTGCAGCGGGACGTCAGTGGCAGGCTGCGGCCTGGTCGGGTCCGCGCTTAGGCCGCCACGCATCTCAGCAACGTCGTCCGGTCTTCCCTGCCGCGCACCACCAGGATTACTGCCTGTTGGCATGCCGCTGCCTGAGCCCCTGCTCCCAATCCGCGTCCGGGAGAGAGATGCCTGGACTGCCTGTGTGCGTCCTCACGCCCCACCATACCTGCTCCGCACCTTCCGCCCCGCAGAGCAAGTGCCACCCGCAGACGATTGCGGTGTGCCAGACGCGCGCCGAGGGCCTGGGCCTGGAGGCCGTGGTGGTGGACGAGGATAAGTTTGTGTACAGCAAGGACGTTTGCGGTGTGCTGGTGCAGTACCCCGCCACGGACGGCACGGTCGCGGACTACAAGGTGGGGGTGTTGGGTGTGTGGGGGGGTGCTATGATGGTAGGAGGGGGCCGCAGTATTGGGTGGGACGCGAAGGGCCGCGCAATGGCTGAGCGCAGCAGGAGCGCACGACTCCCTAGCTATATGTACAATGACGCATCTTATATGGCAAGTACGGCAGTACGGATGCTGGGGGTGTACGGAAGTGTTCAATTTGCTAATAGGGGCTGAATTCTAGTGGCATTGACTACTGTCGGCAAAAGGTGGTTGACAGCGACAGGAGGTTAAGGATAGGGATAGGTTGGGGATAGGGATGCAGTCTCTGCCGAGCCACTAGGGGGCAGGGTCCCACCCACTGGCGATTGGATTCGCTCACAACTTGCGGAATCACACCCTCCCAACCATGAGATACAGCACCTGGAGCACCAACCCAAAAGCACCAACCAACGGAACCACTGGTCCGTTCACACAGGCGCTGACGGCCGCGGCCCACGCCGCCAACGTTAAGGTGTGCGTCTCCACCGACCTGCTGGCCCTCACCATGCTGGCGCCCCCCGGCGAGTGGGGTGCCGACATCGTGATCGGCAGCGCGCAGCGCTTCGGCGTGCCCATGGGCTACGGCGGCCCGCACGCCGCTTTCCTGGCCTGCCACGACGAGTACAAGCGCCTCATGCCGGGACGCATCATCGGCAAGTCCATCGACGCGCAGGTGGGGTGGGTGGGGGTGGGAGGGTGGGTTGGGTTGGGGGCCTGGGGCGGGAGATGGGGGGCAACGGACGAGGGCGGGGGCGAGGGGGTGATTGGGACTGACTGGGCGCAGCGATACAGCGACTCGTGCTTCACGTCAACACAAAGTGATGGATTTGAGAATTGAGGGGCGTAACAGCGAGGCGCTGGGCTTGCATAAGCCGCGTCGACGGAGCGGGTGCGCGGATGCCTAGCTGTAGGACGAGGAGCCGCTGACCCACCCTACAGTAACCTGATCTTCCTCGTCTCTCACCGCTGCACGGGCATCCTCCTACCCCCACAGGGCCAGCCGGCGCTCCGCATGGCGATGCAGACCCGCGAGCAGCACATTCGCCGCGACAAGGCCACCTCCAACATCTGCACGGCGCAGGTGCGGGCCAGTTGCCGGGGGCGGTCCGGCTGACGGTGTAATGCCGGAGTGCGCGTGGCGGGGAGACGGGTGGCCACTAGATGGCACCGTGACCGCTGCCCCACGCTCCAAAGCGGGTGGCGGGCGCAAAATGGCACACAAAGCACATCATCCGTCCTGCCACGCACCTACACCCATTTACACACCCATTTACAGGTCCATTTACACACCCACGTGCCCTCGACAGGCACCCACGCCGCCCTCTCCGTCCCCACAGCTTCTGCATACTGCTACCTAGTTCTGCCTGCGCTTACATGCAATCTGGCCCCGCTTCCCTGCCTTTTCTCTGCCCAATCGCGCAGGCGCTGCTCGCCAACATGGCGGCGCTGTATGCGGTGTACCACGGCCCCGAGGGCCTCAAGACCATCGCCCGCCGCGTCAACGGCCTGGCGGCCGTGCTGGCGGCCGGCGCCTCCAAGCTGGGCCACTCGGTCCCGTCGGCGCCCTTCTTCGACACCGTGACCGTCACGGTGAAGGACGGCGACGCCGACAAGTACGTCAAGCTGGCGCTGCACGAGAAGGTAGGTTGGTGGTTGGCAGTTGGCGGTGGTTGGGGCTTGGTGGTTGAAAAGGGTCGGTTGCGTTGGGTGAAGGCGGGGTCGGTTGTGCGGTCGGCGGGGGGAAGAAGGCGAAGGGGGCGGGCGGTTAGGTGGGGTAGGACGATGCGGGCTGCTGCGCTGAGAATGGGTGGCTGGCAAGGGTGCGGCTGGCCGGCGCTCCTCTCTGCCGTGCCTTTGGCATTTGGGCAGTGACGAAAGCAATCATCCAGAGGCGCGCTGAGCGCGTCCGGTGGTGGCTATAAACTATAACTTCCGAGCCCAGGGGAACAAGGCCCGCCCCCCCCTACCCGTCCGCCTGCAGCCGCCGCACGCTGCGCAGCCCATGCCCGCATCCGCAGCACCCCATGCCGCCGCACGCGCTGCGCGGCCCCACGTGCCAACCTGCGAACTCCTCGCCTCTGCTGACCACACACAGTATTCATTCCATTCTTCCACATTCCAGGCATGCGCAGCTCCATGAGCCATATGGGGTGCCGCGCACCGTGCACCACCAGGGCGTGCGGAAGCACAAGCCTCCGTCCTGCCCCACGCCGCTCTGCCTCTCTCCCTCGCTCCCTACCCTGCGCGCAGATCAACATCCGCAAGCTGAGCGACACTCAGGTGTCGGTCGCGTTCGACGAGACCAGCAGCCTGGAGGACGTGGACACGCTGTTGCGTGTGCTCAACTGCGGCCGCGATGCCACCTTCGCCGCCGCCAGCCTGGCGCCCGCTGTGGAGGGCGGCGTGGGGCCGTTCGCGCGCAAGAGCGCCTTCTTGACGCAGCCGATCTTCAACGCTTACCACAACGAGCACGACATGCTGCGGTGGGTGGCTGAGGACGGATGGGTGCCTTGAAGGAATGTGCGTGTCCCGTAATGCGTAACGTGCTCAGCTGTGCGTATACCTTCTGCTCTCGTCCTCGTCTTGATCCAACTCGACTTCGGTCTACCCGCCTTCCCCCTTTTTTTTATCCAAACGCCTAATTCCCGCCGCGCAGCTACCTGAAGCGCTTGGAGAACAAGGACCTGTCGCTGGTGCACAGCATGATCCCGCTGGGCTCGTGCACCATGAAGCTCAACGCTACGTCGGAGATGATGCCCATCACGTGGCCCGAGCTGGCCAACCTGCACCCCTTCTGTCCCGTCGACCAGGCGCAGGTGCGGGCGGGCCGAGGCTCAGTGTGGGGGAGATGGCTGGTCGCGACCCGCGGGTCGTGCGTTCGCGGGATGGACGCGCGTACCACGGGGTTTGGAAGGGATGAGTTATGTCATAGCCGAGGCGCTTCGGGGCGATGCCGCGCACATGCGCCTGTGTTGTAGTAGACGGGGCTCTTGCGCGAGCGACCCACGGGACGGGGAGCGAGCTGTGTGGGGGTGTCGGACGGTGGGGGGTGGTGCATATTGAAGGTCCACCCAGCCACAGTGGGAGGTACAGGCGGAGGGACGGTGTTGGTAGGATGCAACTGGGTGGACCACCCTGTCGCCATCCAAGTCCGCCTCCCTTGCACATATAGCACCATGTCTGTCTTACACATCCACCTCGACTGGCTCCTGCACCTCGTGCCACGCAGGGCTACGCCGAGATGTTCCGCGACCTCTCGGCGCAGCTGTGTTCCATCACCGGCTTTGACGCGATGTCGCTGCAGCCCAACAGCGGCGCCAGCGGCGAGTACGCCGGCCTCATGGCCATCCGCTCGTACCACATGTGAGTCGTTTGTTACTTGAGCCGTTTGCAGTCTGCAGTTCGCAGTCGAAGTCGGGGACAGCGCCCATCGTCCGGGCGGACGGTGGTGGCGCGACTAGAGCGTTCTGGCTGCCGCACCGCTCAGCAAGCTGGCAGAAGCGGCGGGTGGGAAGCACTCATGTGAAGGCTGGTTGTCGGGGAACCGACGGTATTCCCTCCGCGGGTACGTCCTGCCTCGGCCGCACGCGCGCCAACCTTGCGCCCTTGCGCCCAGCACTCCGACCCCCACCCCATACACACTTTCAACACTCGACATGCGACGGCCCCCCCGCACCCACAGGGCGCGCGGCGAGGGCCATCGCAACATCTGCATCATCCCCGTTTCGGCGCACGGCACCAACCCCGCCTCGGCCGTCATGGCGGGCATGAAGATCGTGACCGTGTCGACCGACTCTGCCGGCAACGTCAACATCGCCGAGCTGAAGGCCAAGGCCGAGCAGCACAGCAAGAACCTGGCGGCGCTCATGATCACCTACCCCTCGACGCACGGCGTGTACGAGGACGGCGTGGACGAGATCTGCAGCATCATCCACACGCACGGCGGCCAGGTGTACATGGACGGCGCCAACATGAATGCGCAGGTGCGTGTGCTCAGTGTGCAGAGGGTATGTGAGAGTGCGCTTTGTGTGCAAGCAGCGGGCTCAAACCAACATTGGGCCGTGTGTGTTCGGTATGATATAGAATATTGATGCATGACAGTGTGAGACAGGCAGGCATGCAGAAAACATCCTAGCCGGCAGCCCATTGTACCCAACAAAGTAACCCCGGCCTTTGGAACTCAACGTTGGAGGCTGGGCTGGACTTGCGCTGGATGGGATGTGTGTGTAATGAAGGAGCGGGCGGGTCGACCGATTGGGGATGGTGCCGCCCCCTCATCGCAGCCGGCGCTACCCTTGCCAATACGTGCAACACGACAATGCCGCAAACACGCCCCATCGCCCGCTCTCACAAACGCACTCGTACGTGCGTAGGTGTGCCCTCCTGGCCCCACGCAGATGGGCTAGGTTGCCGTTGCTTGCTGCCTTCGCTTGCGCCTTCAGTGACCAAGCACGCCATCGGCGTTCCCAACGTAGGTGGGCCTCACGGCGCCCGGCATCATCGGCGCCGACGTGTGCCACCTCAACCTGCACAAGACCTTCTGCATCCCGCACGGCGGCGGCGGCCCCGGCATGGGCCCCATCGGCGTCAAGGCGCACCTGGCGCCCTACCTGCCCACCCACCCAATCATTCCCACCGGCGCCCTGCCCTCGCGGCCGGCGGAGCCCAAGCCCTTCGGCACCATGGCGGCCGCGCCCTTCGGCTCGTCGCTCATCCTGCCCATCTCGTACGCCTACATCAGCATGATGGGCTCGGGCGGCCTCACCATGGTGCGTCGTGAAGCCGGAGGGAGGGGCGTGCGGGCTGTGTTGGAGATATGGCACTGTTGTAGCTGCTCGCACGTGCCAACGTGGTTGCTTCTCAAGCAACTCAACTCTCGGTTCACGGAATGCTCACTCCTCCCCGCAGGCCTCGAAGCTGGCCATCCTCAAGGCCAACTACATGGCCAAGCGCCTGGGCGGCCACTACCCCATCCTCTTCGCCGGGCCCAACGGCACCTGCGCCCACGAGTTCATCCTCGATCTGCGGCCGCTCAAGTGGGTGGCGGCGCCTGTGGGGTGGTTTAGAGTGGCGGAGGAGGGGAGGGGAATGGAGATGAGGACGGTGCTTGTACACGGTGCTTGTGGCATGCGAGGGTGGCAAATTTGGGTCCATAGGCCACACGTTGCTATCAGCACTGCGATCGGCCTGCCGCGATCTGCTCGGCTACGGCTGCGGTCCGGATCTCAAGCCCTGCATCGCTCACAGCTGTATCCGCTCCCAGCTGTATCCGCTCCCAGCTGTATCCGCTCCCAGCTGTATCCGCTCCCAGCTGTATCCGCTCCCAGCTGTATCCGCTCCCAGCTGTATCCGCTCCCAGCTGTATCCGCTCCCTTCCGCTCTCAGCTTTTGAAGCACCCTTCCACGCCACCGGTCGCCGTGCAACACGTGCACTGAGGAACTTGCTGTCGTACGGAGCACACTGTCCTCTTTCTCGAAAGCCTGAACTGACCGTTCGCCCCCGCCCGCCGCCACCGCAGGGAGACCGCGGGCATTGAGGCCGAGGACGTGGCCAAGCGCCTGATGGACTACGGCTTCCACGCTCCCACCATGTCGTGGCCCGTGCCCGGCACTCTCATGATTGAGCCGACCGAGTCAGAGTCCAAGGACGAGCTGGACCGCTTCTGCGAGGCCATGATCTCCATCCGCGAGGTGGGGTGGGGCGGGGTGGGGTTCGAGAGCGTGGGACCCTGGGAAGGGAGCTGCGAGTCCTTATGCATGTATGTGATATCCGTTCACCTGCAACGGGCATAGAGGCAGGTCCCTGGAGCCACGGCGACACGAGGCGGCGCACCGCCTTGGGCAATGACGAAAGACAAATGAACCCAGACTTCGCAAAGAGCCGTGGTGGGAAATAAACTATAACTTCTGAGCCCACGCAACCGTGTACGGGTCCGAGGCCATGCGCCTGGGCTGCTCGCATCCCCGCCGTCCGATGGTGCTCCCCACCCACCAGCCACCCCACGACGCGCACCGCCTTCGCTCCATTTGGGGCAGGGGCGCGCTATGCGGCCAATTGCTCTCCCCACAAGCGCGCCATCGCGCCCTCCCCGCCCCCAACACCCGGCCTCCCCGACCATAAAACCTCCCGCCCCTCGCCGGCCCTTCACCACACGCAGGAGATTCGCGAGATCGAGCACGGCAAGGCGGACAAGGAGAACAACGTGCTCAAGCACGCGCCGCACGCGCCCTCGGTGGTGCTGGCGGACAAGTGGGAGCGCCCCTACACCCGCGAGCGCGCGGCCTACCCGGCGCCGTGGGTGCGCCAGGCCAAGTTCTGGCCCACCGTTAGCCGAGTGGACAACGTGTACGGCGACCGGAACCTGATCGTACGCTGGGACGACAAGGCGGAGCCCCTGGCGGCCACCGCCTAAGGGAAGCGGTGGAGGTGGCGGGGACCTGCTTGAAATTCTTGTAGGCCCCCTCAGGCCTGTGGGGCGCTTACAGCAACCGGGCGAAAGCCGGTTGTGGCCGGTCTCTGCGTAGGACGGAGCGGGTATGGTCACGGCGTTGCTCACAGAGCCGAGGCGAGCGGCCGGTGCTGCCTGAGGCGATCAGGTCCAGGTGGCGCACGGCGACACATGCCGCTGCAGCGTACCCGGGGCACGGGCGCGATGAAGCGTGCACGTCTGTCCTCCGGGTTGCGGATTGTGTCCTGGTCTGGCCTGGTGGGGGGTGCAGGTAGGGGCCTGTGTGCGCGGGTTTCCGCACGATCGCGGTGGCCGGGCTGAGCGGAGAATAGATTGCATGGCTGTGGTCTTCTCGGTGGGGTTTGCCATGAGTGGCGGTGGCGGGGATAGGGCGGAGTACAGCGCGCGGGGCATGGCTCCTTTTGGAATCGGGGGGCCGCTCGGAGAGTTTCGTTTGGTGTGTGTTCTCGTGGAGGCTTGGTGGCCTGGCTTGTGATACGTATGGGCATGGTTGCTGTTTTCCCTCGGCAGTGAGTGCTGCTTGCTTTCCTTGCTGGCTGCGTTTCGCGTCTCGCTTATTTGCATGCCTATTCATACATGCCTTACGGCTATAGTTGCGTTGTCCCTAGCAGCCAACGCAAGCGAATAAGGAGCGCGGTGCAGTGGGGTGAGGCGGGCTGGAGAAGAGCCGGAGTGCGTCCTGCTTGTGCTGGCGTGGGGGTGCTGCGGGGCCGGTTGGGTGTGGGACCGCCGGGGCGCAGCCACCCCAATGGACGAGATCTGGCGGATTTTACAGGAGAAGATTTTCTCCATATATCACCCCATTCTAGCCCCGTGTAAATCTGACCGAAGGCAAAAGCATGCATCCGCCCGGGCTGGTGAGCGCCTTCAACGCCACCACCCATAGCCCTACTGGCGGGTACTGCAGGGAACCCGGGTACTCAG
>LSYV01000014.1:1877112-1908064 GCA_001584585.1 Gonium pectorale
CGCCAGGGTCCGGCCGACGCCGGAAAAGGCCGCAAACCCGGCCTTGGTCCACGAATGGTGCACAGGTGCCCAACAAGGCCGTCGAACCGTTCCACGCAGATCTGGCGCCGCTGAGCGCGTTCTGTAGCGTTACGACCTTTGTTCTGGCACTAAGACCTTCGATCCCGCCGTTCCGGTCCTGCGGTTACAGCGGTTTTGCTCACACAGCCCCGCTTTCCCGCTCCCATCATACTGCGTTGTCCAACCCTGCTGCGGTGACCCGTGGGTCGTCCCTCAGGCGCCCGGCGGCTTCCCACGCACTGGCCCCGCGCGCGCGCGCTTCCTGCTGGAGTCCCTGGCTGACCTGCGCGCCCGGCTGCGGGCCGCCGGCAGCGAGCTGGTGCTGGCGCGCGGGCCGCCCGAGGAGGTGCTGCCGGCGCTGGCGGAGCGGGTGGGCGCGGGCGCAGTCTACTGCTGCGCCGAGGTGACGGCGGAGGAGGCGCAGGTGGGAGCGGCGCGGGCGGTGCGTGCTGTGTGGCAGGGTGAGGTGTGCGTGCTGGCGTGCGGTGCGGGGCGGTGATTGGGGGTTGCGTGAGGCGCGGGGTGGGTGGGGGGTGCGGAGCGTCGAGCGGCTCTGCGTGGCGTGGTGGTGCGGCGTGGCGGCGCAAGCCCATAAATTAAGACTGCTAGTTGTGGAAAGTGGGGCAGGCATGAGCGGCGGTTAGCGCCCAAGTCGTGGGACGGCTCGGGACCTCTCGACTTCCGAGGTTAGGGTAGGGTCTCCCGCTCGACATGTATCAGGATCCCCGCACGGTGTCGCACGCCCCCTCCAGCCCTCGTGCCCCGTGCGGCCCCACCGGCACCAGGTGGAGTCCCGCGTGCGGTCGGCGCTGGAGCGGCGCGGCGGCGAGCTGCGCGCCGAGTGGGGCGGCACCCTGTTTGCGCCCGAGGAGCTGCCGTTCAGGTGCGGCGGGCGCTATGGGCACTGGGAGTTGGGGCCCGTGCTCGGGACGGGGCTGAGGGGGTGGGAGCTTGGGTTACAGGGTTGGGCCCGAGGCGAGGTCGGGGCGGGGCCGGCTTCAGTTAGGAGGAGCCACCCTGCGCAGGGCGCGTGTGCCGCCTTGCGTCAGTTGTGGGACCGTGGTTTGCTGGCCAGGTGAATGGCGATCCCCTGGCTCACGACGGGAGCAGCCGACCTGCGCAGCGCCATGCCTTTGCGGAGCACGAGCGTATGAGAGCGCATCTGCTTGAACTGAGAACCCGCCCTGCGCCGTTCCCGCTAGGCGGGACCTGGCTTGCACACGTGTACGGTACCTTGACGGCGTCGAAAACAGATCCACGGTTCTTGAGGGCGTCGAAACGGCCCCACGCTACCCCCACCCTCCCGGACTGGACTTACGCTGCTGGCGCCCAGCTCGTTCGTTGTTCATTCTCCTTTCCCTTCAACCCCCCACCCTCCCCTGACCAGGCTGGACGCCCTGCCCGGCACGTACGCCGAGTTCCGAGCCCGCCTGGCGGGTCGGGCGGTGCGGCAGCCGCTGGACAGCGAGGCCGGCCTCAAGGGCCTCCCGGCAGGCTGCAGGTGCGGGGGCGCGGGCGGGTCCCCAGGCCCGGGCGCGGCTGGAGAATGCGTGTCTGGGAGGGGGAAGAGGTTGGGTTTATGGCAGCGCCAGTTCCGTGCGTACATGGAGCCCTAGCCCTTTAGTAAGCTTCTACCCGCCATCAGGGGCACTGGTTGGGACTGGCCGCGGGAGGGGGGAATGCTTCTGGGTGCCAGCCTCATCCAAGCCTGTGTTCCCGTCACATCAGGGCCGGTATTGGGACGGGAACCGGACCGGGGCGGGGCGATGGTGGCCGTCCAGGTGGTGGCCAGGCTTGGCCCATCCCCTGACCTTCCCTGTTTCGTGCGCGACACCTCACTTGGGGGCATGGGTTCGGCTGGCCACTTCTCCCGGCCCCTACTCGTGTGCCTCCCGAGCCAGAGCCAACGTCGCCGTGCCCCGTGTTCTCATGCACCCTCGTGTGTGTGCAGCGTTGAGCCCGGGGAGATGCCCACCCTGGAGCAGCTGGGAGTGGCGCAGCCCGCGACCGCGGGCGCCGCCGGCCGCCCGTTCGGGGCGGCGGTGGGCACCGGCGGCCCGCCCGTGCGCGGCGGCGAGGGCGAGGCGCTGCGCAACCTGCAAGCCTTCATGCGCGAGGTGCGGCGGCAGCGCGTCCAGGCAGCGATCGTGCAATCCTCTTGCCCAGCCGGGGGGTCGTTCGGATGTGCGAGTGAGGACGGGCCCGCGGGACAACCATGAATAGTCGTCCCGGGCTCCAAGGGACGACTTAGGACGAGGGGTCAGGGCTGGTTGCCGCCGGGCAGGCTGGGGCTGGTGCAGGGTGTGGGGGCGCCCGGCCCCCCTCCTGCGGCCCCACTGTCGGCAGGGCGCAATCACGCAGAGCAGGGGGTTACAGTGGTGGTCGCCGTTGAACAAACATGCAGGGACATCACCCCTTCGACTACAAGATATGAGGCTCCGGCCTCCCCGCCGCGCAACCGCCTTACCGCACCCGCTGCACCCACGCCTCGCCCCCCGCCCATGTTCGCTCGGCTGACCGCGAGCTCACGCACCGCCCGCTGGCCGGCCACCCGGCACCCGCCAAACACGGCCAAACCGCAGTTGAAGACGAGCATGGCCAAGGCCGCCACCACGGCCTCCTCCTCCACCTCCAGCACCGGCGCCGCCGCGGCCGCGGCCGCGTCCTCCTCCTCCCCGTCGCCCTCCTCGTTGGCGCCCTCCTCCGCCTTCTCCTGCCGCATCTCCCCCTGGCTGGCGCTGGGCTGCCTCTCGCCGCGCCGCATGTACCACGAGCTGCGGCAGCAGCTGCAGCTGACGGATGGCAAGCTGCTGCCGGCGCCGACGCCCGCCAGCCAGCCTGCTGGGAAGCAGCAGGGCCGCGGCAAGCAGCAGCAGCAGGGCCAGGCGGAGAGGGGCAGCCCGGCCAACTGGCTGTTGTTTGAGCTGCTGTGGCGGGACTTTTTCAGGTGTGCGTTCGGGTGGGCACTCCGGGACGCGAAGGGAACTCGCTGGCAGCCCTAGCCGGGCGTTTGTAAGTGCCTCCCTCACTCCACCTTTCAATGGAGAGCCACAACATAGGCCGCGGCAGTTGCGGGGCACCTGCAAGGACTATGCCCCGCACCTGCGCCCCCTGTGCATGCCCTGCGCAGCGGTGACGGGTACGCCCGTCCCCTGGATACGCGCCAGGCCGAGCCCGGCGTTACCCGTGTTATCATTATCGTGCCCTGCGCACATTTGCACTCGCTCCCCGCCTGACGGGCGCCGCCTGCGCACATTTGCACTCGCTCCCCGCCTGACGGGCGCCGCCTGCGCACATTTGCACTCGCTCCCCGCCTGACGGGCGCCGCCTGCGCACATTTGCACTCGCTCCCCGCCTGACGGGCGCCGCCTGCGCACATTTGCACTCGCTCCCCGCCTGACGGGCGCCGCCTGCGCACCCGGCATGCCGGCCAGGGGCACGCATCCACGCTTCGGTACGACGCGTCGTCGCCCTCGGTCGCACACACCAACTCCCCGCCGCCGCTGCCACCGTCGCCGGTGCAGGTTCATGACCCAGAAGTACACTAACGCCGCCCGCACCGCCGCCGCCGCCGCGGCTGGCAAGGCGGCGGCATCCCGCGGCGCCGTTGCGGGCGCCGCCCGTGCGACGACGGTGGCGCCCTCCGCAGCGGCCGTCCCTGCCGCCCCGGCTCTTGCGCTGGCGGCGGCGTGAGGCACCGCTGCTGCAGCCCGTGCGGCAGGTTAGCAGGCGGCGTGTAACTCCCGCCAAGCTGACGCTGACTGTAGCATGTAGTCTGATATCGTACATGACGCCGTTTTTTGGTGTAGCTTTCGACAGGCTTCATGCATTCTGTTGTGTGCATTGAGGCAAGCGTGGCGCACACGGTGATAGGTTTTCACTGATGCGGGATTGTTCCGAACACGGACGCGGTGTTGGGGACGCGGTGGTGTGTCGTGATGGCGGCCTCGGAAGGGGGATGCAACAGCACAAACAGCACGCGACATGGTACGGTTGGCTCGCTTACCTCGTCAGCATACGGTAAGCTCGTCCGTGTGTATGCCATGGCGCCATGGGTTTCTTCCCGTCACGGAGGCTGGCGGAGTCCCTCTTGGGCACGGGGTTAAAGATACTCTTTGCAGTACGGCAGCACGGCACGCTGTCATGGCCTGTCGTACCAGTGTGATAATGGTGGCTATCATGTCAGGGTGCAGTACCACATGCCCGGCCCATCTTGATGTACTTGTACATAAATGAATGCCTCGTGGTCCTGAGAAGCTGGAGACACTGGCGTTTACGGCTGGCTGGATGTAACTGAGATTGGATACCCTCATGGAGCGTGCACAGAGCCCTATGGTCGTTGTGCATGAATGCGGCCAGAGTACCTCGATGTTTACACGTGTGGGGGCGGGACGCCTTGCGAACCGGCGCAGGATCGTCTGGCTCTCCACGGGGCAGGACAAGTATCTGCTTTTGCGGTTGCACCACCCGCCATGTGCACCGGAGCACTAGATAGCCAGGCCTGGCCAGGCAGGAGTACCTGCACTAGTGGACATTTGCATTCAGCGCCACGTCATTTCCAAGAGAATATCAATCCCCTGGCATATGGAGGGATAAGGGGGTGTGGTGAGTGCGTGTGCGCCGTACGGTTACAGGGTACGGTTCACATCAGCAAGAATGCGACGATTCAAGCGCAACACTTTCAGCTGACCGAATTCCCATTCTCAAGCTTACGCGCTTGTTCGGTTGCCAAGAACGTAAGAAGCCCAAAGATGGAACTTTTCGGTGACGATGCTGACAGGTATGATTCCGATAATGTACCAAGGCCATCCGCACAAAGTCCGCTTGACCCGGAACTGAGACGCCGATCGCGGATGACAGGGAGCAGTTCTTTGAGGCAGCGATCCTGCAATCGCAGCGGGAGTTCGAGTCGGATAACTCAAATGTCCAGGTATTTGCACTAGCCGTGCCTCTCGGACCTATCAGGGCATGCATCTCATGTGCCACGATGGCGGCCTGCAGGCGCTGGTTCGGTGGGGTAGCGCCATGCTGGAGCTGGCGCACTACCGGCACGGCGAGGAGTCTGTGGACATGATCAAGGAGGTTAGTGGCGTCACCTGTTCCTGTGCCAGGCCCAGGGCTGAATCATCGACATATCCCACACAGGCCATCACCAAGCTCAAAAAGGCAATTGACATGGACGCGGACCGGACAGATGCCTTCTGGTGCTTAGGCAACGCGTACACGTCGCTGGTGAGTCCTTGCTTGGGGAGGGGAGGGGCAGAGGTGCGTCAGGAGGCATACGGCCTACAAGGGCGCACAATTCCTTCTCTGCCACCCGCACTCATTTCCAACGCTCTAATGCAACGCAGTCGTAAGGCTCCGCTCCCGCACCGTGCTCCGTGCACAAACAGGGCGCGCCCGCGCCTTCCGCGCGCTGCACCACGCCGCAGAAACCGCGAGCCCTGTAACCCACCTCGCGCGCGCCCCCCGCGTCGCGCCCTGACCGTCCGTGTCCCCGCCCTGCCCCCTGCGCCGCCCGCTTGCCCCCCCTTCAACAGGGCTTCCTGTGCCCCAGCAAGCCCCGCGCGCTGGAGAACTTCACGGAGGCCGCTAAGGCCTTCAAGCACTGCCATGACAAGGTGCGCAGGGCGGCTCCGCGGACCTTGCCTGGACACGGCAGGGCTGGGCAGCACTGAACACAGCAGCCTAGCGGGAAGGGCGCCGCGTGGGAATATGGGATGCCGGGGCCCCTTACCCGAGGCGGTTAGGCGGGCCCCTCGGGCGGCGGTGCCTTTGGGGTAATGAAATGCAAGTGAGGTTATAAGGATGGGAAGCGGGTTGGCAATGCGTGGTTTTGAAAGACGCCGGTGGCTGTGGGATGCTCGGTAATGGAGGACGGCGTGAGTCCTGGATGTTGAGGAGAGGCTCCTCGGAGGGCAGGTGGCAGGAAAGGTGGCAGTCGTGGGTCTGCCAATCGACCCCTGTGCAGGGGGTGGGGGTGGCGGGCAATGCTGGCTGGGGAAGTCGATGGGTTGCGGTGGGGCGTGGTGGTGGCTGGGCACAGCAGCGACAGGTCGTGGAGTAAAATGTGTTGGGCGGGTGGTAAGGGGGCTTCGGGGCCGCGAGGGACTTCCCGTGTACGCAAAGTGCTGTTGGCCCCAGGCCAGGCTTGCGTGCCACGCTCCGTGGTCGTTTTCGTGTATGAAAGCGCTCGCGGTGCTGACCGCTGCTTGGAGCCTGGTCCCCGTCCGTCCGCCCCGCGGTTGTGACCGTGTCGCTGCCCCCCGCGCGTGGTCACGCAGGAGCCGACCAATGAGACGTTCAAGAAGGCCCTCGAGATGTGCGACAAGGTGGGAGAGGGGAAGGGCTCTCCATAACGCCTACAGTGTTGTTGGCGTAGGTGGAGATAGGGTATTGGCCTTTGTTGGCCAAGGGGGCCCCCGTACCACGCACCATAACCGGGACTTGAGGGCTTGAGGGGCCGGGGCAGTGGTTGGGGCCAAGGGCTGCTGCGCCCTGGGGCTCTTCGTTTGGTTACCGCGGTGGGGCTGGGAGGGGGCGTGCGGGGAAGGCTGTCGAACCCGGACGCGCCACCGCCCGACTGCCCCACCACAACCCTTCCCCCGGTCCCGGCCTCACTCCCGCGCCCGCTGTTCTCCCGTCTCTTCCGCACCCGCTTCACCTCCTCTCAAAGTCTCAATCCCCTAACAACCTCACGCGCAGGCGCCGGAATACTACGACGGGATCCAGTCCCACATCGCCAACGCCCCCGGGGGCGCCGACGGGCCGGGCGGGCGCGGCGGCGCCAAGGGCGCCACCTCCTCGGTGCCCGAGTGGGTGTGGGACGTGGGCGGCTGGGTGCTGCTGGCGGGTGCGGTCACGACCGCGCTGCTCATCGCCAAGGCCTCGTCCACGGCCGTCAAGGCGGCCACGGCGTGAGGCAGCAACGCCCCGCCCTATTGCACGGCAGGCAGGAGGGTGTACATGGCCGCCGGCATGCGGCGAGAGGGGGGCTTGGGCACCGGCCGGGGCGATGGGCGGAGGGAGGGGGCGGCCCGGGATGGCTGCGGTCGAGTGGACTTAGGCTGCCTAAGCGTCGTCGAGCAGGGCGCGACCGCAGGCGCTGTCGGGAGCTGTGAAGGAGTGGGTCCTGGGCCTAAGCGCCGCGCCAGGGCGGGGCGTGGTGCATGCAGCTGCAGGTAGGCGGCGGTGTAGCGCACCCGCCCGTTGAAGGCTGGCCTGGGCTCGAGCAAGGTTCGGCCAAACGCGCCGCCCACCCGCACGCACGCTTAGCTGCTGCCCCTTAGCTAGCATGTGCGGGGGGCGCGGCATTACCTTCCTACAGGTGGCGGCGCTGGCGTTCTCTGGGGTTTCTTGGAGGGAACCTTTGCGGTGGCTGTCTCGTGGGTTCAGCGCAAGCGCCGCTGTGCCTTTGTCTGCACATGGAGGCGGGGCTGCCGCGATGTTTTGGCATTAGGTACCGCTGTCTCGAGGGGTATGGGGCGAGTGGATGAGGGGTGTGTGTTGCTGCCGTACGCTGCAGCAGCGGGGCCCTCTGTGGCTGTGTTGCTGTTATTGGTGTTTGGTGGGCTCAAGGGCAGGGGCGTCCTTGGTGGCATATACGACAACTACACTGCGCAGGGGGCGCGTTGGGGGCATCCGTAACTGCACCTGGAGGCGGCGCCGTGCAACCCTTGGGACAACTCTCAGCTGTGTTCTTTTGTACCGCAGGTGCTGTTGTGTAGCCTGTGTCTTTTCCGTTGGTTCCGTCTCGTTTTCGGACTTGTTGGTGCGCATGCGGGATGGCCTCGCTTCGGTGTCGTGGTACTGTCCCAAGGACACGGGGTACGAATACAGCCCTGATGTAGTATCCACCCAATTTTTGCCGTCCGTTGACCTCGCCGGCCACCTTCACCCCATCAATCCGTCAGTTGCACTGCGGGCTGCCCTACTCCCCCGGCATGTTGGCAGCCAAGCTGTGTGTGACTGCGTGAGGGCTGGGTTAGTGGGCGTCCATACTTAAGAAAAGGATGGGAGAGTTGATGGCCAAGGCACCGGGTCTGCACAGCGGCAACGACGCGCATCACCTCTTCCGTATACACTGCAAACAACAATGCCGAACGGCGCCATCGCATCGCCCACTTTCACGGATCGACATGCCCTCAGCTACGCGCTGCTACCAGAGCCGCAGCGCAAAGGCTGCACGGTGTGCGTGTACGGCAGCGCCTGTACGAGCAGGAGCTGCTTTCCATCTTCACCGAATCCTGGATGCCTTGAGCAACACCAAAATTTTCTCATGCGCATGAGTAACACAGTTCCGCCGAATCATACAAGCCCTTGTTTCTTCTCCAGTGAACGTTGATGGCGCTCACAAGCACGTCATTCAGTATCCGCTCCCGCTCCTGAACAGGCGCCGCGCCGCGGCACGGCCATGTTACGCCTGCTTTCGCGACTAACCCCGAGGGGGTGGGCATCCTCCGTCTCTCAGACGCGCGGACACTCTGCCGGGTTAATCCCCCCTCCCCGGCCCATACCACGCTGGAGCAACAAAACCGGGCTCAGGCCGCACACGGCCCCGTCCACCGCCCACTGCTCCCGGCCTACCGGCCAAGTTCCCACAACGCTCGGCTACGAGGCCCCTTGTCCAGAGCATGCACGCAGCCCGGGCCCTCCTGCGGCTCTTATGGCATGGGCATCTTCCTCGCCCTCTGGCAGCAAGGTGCGCTCATCATCAGCCGTACCGTACCAGCTTGGGCGTCGCCGGCCTCGCCGACCTGGACCTCCCCTTCAAGCCCTCCCCCAAGACCCCCTTTCTGCAACCGCGTGCCGTGCGACGCAGCTGCTACGGAGCCCGAATGCGGCATGCCCCCTCCTCACCAGGGCACGTGCTGCGCCCCGCAGCGCGCCACTGGCCACTACTTGCGTGGCTGCACGCGGACGAGCTCCACGTCGAACAGCAGCGTCTTGTCGATCATGCCCTTGTTGGCCAGCACAAAGTCCAGCGCGCGGTCGCCCGCAAAGGTGCTGGGCTTGGGCCCCAGTCGCCGCCAGTCGCCGGTCTCCGGGTAGCCCAGCTCCACGGGCACGATGATGCGGCGGATGCCGCCCGGCTGCGGAATGACGGCGTGCAGGGGGGTGGGGGCGGGGTGCGAGGAGGGTTGGGTAAGTGGGTTGACAGGCGTCCCCAGCAGCGAATGTGGGGCAACGGGGAGGCAACGTGAGGAGGGGCTACTGCCCTGGATGGCGTCCCAAGAAGGCAGGGGTGGCACCATGGAGCGTGAAAAGGGGGCCTCGAGCGGCGACGGGCAGGGACCGGGGTTTTGGGAAGGGAGGGGGGGCAGTAGACAGGGTGGAACGCCGCATGTCACTGAGGTCTCCAAAGTGCGCAGGGGAGTTGGGAAGGGCCAGTCGAGAGCGTCCTGTGCAGGCGTCAGTCTCGTCAATGGGCTGGCTTCAGTCCTCGCTGAAGGCGGCCCGTTGCACGCGGGCGCCTACAGGCTCGCCTGTGATGTAGTGAGCCCTGGCGCCTTCCAACCTCTCAGCTCCGCGTACCTTCATGCTGGCCACCGCCTCCTCGAACGCCGGGATGACCTTGCCTTCCCCCAGCACGAACCGGTAGAAGTCCTTGTTGTCCCCGGTGAAGGAGCTGCCCTTGGGCTGTTGGACGGGACAACGGAAAGAACAGTGAACGGAGATTTTGACGGACCAAGATGGGCAACTGGTTGGCGACCAAGTGACCGCGGGCTACCGCTGAAACGCCACGCGGTGGGAGGGGTGAAAGCACCAGCCTCTTTCGGCTGCAGCAATCGCGTGGACGCAACGACAGAAACGGGTCAACCACACGGCATTCGAATCCGGAAACGGAGAGCGGCCGTACCGTAGTCGCCCATGTGAATGGGCGTGGGTTGCTGGAGCTGCCATTTGGCGGTGCGCCAGGGGAGGCCAGGCAACGGCCAGCAAAGGTGGGATGCTGACATGCTGTGCCTGCGCTGGAGGCCCCCGTTGCCTGCTCGCGCCCACCTTGCCCACTTGCTCGTTTGCTTGCTCGCATGTTGTATTTAGCACACCGTCATCACCCCGAGCATCAGGCGGCACGTCTCCCTGTCCGTAGCCCTACCTTGTTCCGGGCCTCAAAGGGCCGCCCGTAGTACCCGATTGTGTAGCCTGGGCGGTGGGCCAGGGCCAGCGAGTTAGGAGACGCAGACACCCTTTGACACCCTGTGCAATAGCAGGACGGGGAGCGCGTGCAGGGCAAGGGCGGCGGCTGCGCAATTGTAACACACGCTGCTATTGCTGTACGGCGACACGTGTTCGTCCTGCCGGGCACAAGCGACTTGACTGTTGCTACCATCCAACCGCCAACCGCTCAACCGTTCAACCGCCTCACCATCCCAGTCGATGACGACCGTGTCCCCAGGCTGCGGCAGGTCGCCCTCCCCGACTTTCAGGTCCTGTGGGGTTGGGACCGGCAAAGTCATAGGTGTATACCGCACGGTTGAGCGCATGAAGGCATGATGCACGAGGAGAGGGCCCCCTCCCGCCGATGGCCAGGGCGCTACAGGCTGCCGGTCTCCGGCCCGCCCCTCTCCTGCTGACAGTGCGCCTTCACAGTCGGCTGCAGCCGGGCAAATAAAGACAATGCGCAGCGCGTTTGGCCCCGTTGGTGCAACGACCTACGGCACAGCAGACCATTTCAGCCAAAACCGCGTACGGCGGAACCCGCCTGTTTGGCTGCGCGCGTCCAAGCGGCTGTACACTGGCTGCCGTATCAAGCTGCCATGCCGTACCTGGTACTGCAGCCCGCTCGGTGTCGTCGTGTAGTCCTTGTACGTCATGCGCGGCTTGCCGTAGTCCTTACCCTGCCACGCGGTACACACAAGCCCAGGTCATTGCGCGGCTACTGATTGGAGTGCCGCTGCCCAACCGTTGCCCCTACGTGAGGCAACACCGTAACCTCCAATCCCCGCGCCGCGCCAGCCCGAGGCACTGACTCACCCCTGCCTCGCAGCAGGGCTGGTGCGGGGCTTCCACCCCTGCCTTCCTGGACGCCGCCCCGGAATGTCGTATGTCAAGCTAGAGTACAGAGGCGGCCGAGTCAGCAAACTCTATAACGGATGGGGCAGTGCGAGCGTGCGGGGAGGATCGGACCGGGCCCCAGCATGGCCCAGAAACGAGCAACCCAGAGTTACTGGCAGGCCCCGCCGAAAGGGCACTCTCTACGCCCCCATCCTGTCGCACATGCCGGCCCAGCCCGCACTTACCCTCGAGCCCCCCCGCACCCGCCCATATCGAGGGTGCCCATGGGCTTGCACTCGACACTGCATCTCCCTGAATACACAGCCCGCACCACCACGCCTCCCTCCTTCGCTACCGCTCACACACAAGGCCCTTGCCCGCGCCGCAGCAAGCCCCCAGGTGCAAGCCCATGCCCATGCAACCGCCCTCGCGCCCGGCCCGGCCCTGCAACTGCCCTGCACCAAGGGAGGGGCTGGAGCGCTCTCACGCCCCGCGTAGCGAGCTGCAGGTGCAGCGGGCCCCGGGCCCCAGGCAGCTGCAGCCGCAGTGCAGTGCTGGCCCTGCCCGCCCCTGAGGCGCCCTCGAGTCCGCACCTTGAGGGCGTCCATGGGCTCGTACTTTGAGATGACCGCGTCGGCCGCCTCCGCCGGCGACACCCCCACCAGCAGCCCCGCCGCGGGCAGCAGCATGGCAGCGCCCAGCAGCATCTCGCGCCTGCGCGTATGGCCAGAGAGCAGCGCGTCCGGGGACGGCATTTGAGTACGGCATTTGAGTACGGCATACGAGTACGTGCAAGAGGAGGAGGGGCATGCCAAGAGACAGGCCAGGCCGAAGCTGTGGTGTGCGTGTAAGAAGGATGCGGACGTCCGAGGTGGGGCGAGGGTAGCCTTTCTGCACCCGGCGGTGGCTGGTGGGGTGCCCGCCCTCAAGGGCCGGCATCGCCACCATGACCTCATGGGTTTCCGAGGGGGCCGGGATGTGCTCTCGCTGGCGGTGCAAGCCCCTCGCGCCCCACAGCGCATCCGCCCAACACTGGCGGCCCGCGTAGTCCCCACAGAGAGCCAATAAGGCACAGGTGCCGTGTAGGGAGGGGCGGCCCCTGCCCACGTGTGAGGCCCCGCCCGTCTACGCGACAGCAGCCTCCGAAGTTCCGAGGTAGGTACTTGGCGTCGTCCGCATGTGTTACGTATGCGCGACGGAGCGCAGGAAACAGGTCTGAGAAGCAGCGAGCAAAGGCATCCTGGCCGGCAGCCCGTGGGCCGTGATTTCGCGTGTAGAGGTGGCTGCGCTTCCGGCGCTGGGCATGTCCCGCACCCTGCCCCGTCGCTGCCCAGCACCCCCAGCCGCGCCCGACAAGGCCCCCCAGGAGGCGTGACGCTGGCGGCACAGCACGCAGGGGGGCGCTCACTAGGGACCAACGCAACGGTAGCCCCGTGATGGGTGTGAGAGGACCCATGAGCGGAGGTTGCCATGGGGAGGCGGGCTTCAGACCGGTCGAGCCCATCCGGCGATTCAGGGGAAGCCGCGCCGGACCCTCCGTCGGTGCCCGCCGGACCCCTCGTCGGTACGCCGGGCCTGTCCGTGGCCTCACCTGCTGGCGCGCTGCCCAGCATCGCCACAAACCGCCACTCCCTCTGACAGGACCGAGCTGGATAGCGCTCGCTCGGCTGCGTGCAGTGGCGTCACGCTGCTTGCACGCTTGCAGGGTCGAGTCTGCGGTCCATCCGTTGCGTGACCAGAAAATGGCTTGGGACTAGCGCGCTGGTTAAGCGCTGAGCGGTGCATCTGTGCGGTTGAAGGACAAGGGGATGGGGCGGGCTGGGGCCTCCCGCTGAGCGGGCAAGTGGGCAGCACAACAATGAGAACGCACACGGAGAAGGCCAGAACGTTCAATGCATAAAAGCGTCGCCACGCGGGCGTACGGCCGGGTTGCACACTGGGCGTCAGCAAGACAACGCCTAGAACATGTTTTTACACCTTTGCTCCCGTCCAATTCCTAAATACACCCAATCCAAGCCATTTACTGGACGCACAACTTAGCGGTAGTAGCGTTAAGTGAAAGTCTCACCAAGCCAGGAAGGCTGTTGAAACAGATGCTGGTTGAACACTAGCAGCCAGAACGCGCTGGCTATCAAGCATATGTCAGTGTCAGTAGTCGGTCGCGTCAACAGCCCAGAAGTGGCGCGCAGTGGGCCACACGGGTAGAGTCCGCCTGTGTGGCCCCTTCAGAGGTAGCAGCAGATAACTTAGTACAATAAGAGAGTTGAGAATGTGGAGGAGCGTGCTATCCCTTCTGGACTCGCAACATTCTCCTCTGCCGTCGCACTACAAGCCGTCCGCGTCTGCGAGGCGCCCGCTCGCGGACCTGGAAGCGGCTGGGCTCCCAGAGTCGCCTGCGGGTCCACGCCGCGTGCTGCTGGAGGACGACGAGGATGCAGACGAATATAACACGCACGACCTGCACGACCAGCAGCATGCTGTGGGTGTGCACATTGGGCGGAGGCGGACCGTCTCCGTGGGCGGCCACGAAGCTCCGGGCAGCTACCATCCGCAAGCACATACGCAGCACCCAGGGACTGCCCAAGTAGTCCTCGACGTGGCGCAAGGACCCGCCTCAGGGCCTCTCTGCGCTGATGACTCCTTCACTGCCGGGACCCAGCTCTGGCCCCGAGGCTCGCTGGGCAACCCGGCGGCATCGGATGCAGTCACCCCCATGCCAGGGGCGAAGACGGCGCCGCAGGCAGTAGTCAGCCTGTCTGACTACGCGACGTACTCATCGGATCAAACTGCTGACGCCACGGCGGAGCTGCACGCGATGCAGGGGGGGCCCGGCAAGCAGCACCAGCACCATCAACCGCCCCAACATGCCGGCCATGGTAATGGACATGGAAATGCCAACAACGGGCGCCGGCCCAGCCACAACATACCGCCCAACGGCGCGCTCGGGGGACTCTACGGCCCGGGGCTGTTCCGACACGATTCCTACCCGCCGCCCATGGACCCAGCCAAGGCGGGCATGGCGCGAGAGGCCGCGGCGCGGGGCCCACCCGCGGCGCGCTTTGAGGAGCTGCGCTTCGTGCAGCAGATTGGCGAGGGAGGCTTTGGGCGGGTAAGCGACAGGCGGGCTTTGATGTGCACCCGTGGCTTGACGGGCTTGGCTCAGCGGCTGGGGTAGGCAGGATGGGAAGGGGCTGATGAGCGGTCTCGGCAGGCCTCGGTTTGAGCTGCGCAGGGTGGGTGGGACTGGACGGGGGCTGGGGCAGATCTACAGGGGCCACGTCGGCACTGGGGACTGCTCGGTAGGCTGCCTTAGTGGATTAGTACAGGGCTGCGGTAAGCTGCGACGAGTGCGGGGTCGGAAGGGAAATGCTGCAGGGGGGATGTCACCATTGGACTCCATGGGGTTCACTCAGGGCCGGATGCGCAAAAAGACGCCGTCCCCCAACCGCCCTCCCGGTTGCCCTCCTCCGCCTCGGCCTTCCCGATCCGCCGGCAAGCGTTCTGTTGCCCGGCTAACACCGGATGGCAGCACCGTATAATTCCTCCCATTTCGCCGCCCTCGACCATTCCAGCCTTCGCCTCACAAAGTGCGCGCTCCTGACTGGTTGGTCACGCCTTGCTTGACCCCTCGCCCGTGCCACGTTTGGCGCGGTGCGCGTCTCAGGCATTATCCTCCACCGGGTCACCGCTTCCCACGGCTGAGTGACCCCCTCCCTCCCTCGCTCCCTCCCTCCGGCAGCCCGTCCTCATCACATCCTTGTCATCACACCCCCTCAAACCCGTCCCCTTCGGCCCCTCTGTGCTGCTTTTGTATGGACGCGTCAACAGTGCCCTACTCGTCAGTCATCTCTCCGTTCTCGACTGAGCAGCCCCTCCCCTCCCGCCCCGGTCGGGAGAGGAATGTCCCCCTGGGCTTCTCTACTGAGAAAGCCTTCCAAACCCACTGCCCCTCCCGCCCCCCCCAACCACCGCCTTCTGCAGGTGTACTACGGCTACTGGCAGGGGCAGCGTGTTGCCATCAAGCTCGCGCACCCCGCCTCGGGGCCCGACCCAGGGGCGCTGGTGCGGGAGTTTACGCGGGAGGTGGCGGCCATGAGCGCGCTGCCGCCCCACAAAAGTGAGCGCCCGGGGAGCGGGGTGGAGGGGGGCCGCGAGGGGGGTGGAGGGGAAGGGCGGCCGTGGGGGCGGGACGGAGCGGAGGGCTACACGCTGGGGCGTGGCGGAGCCGTGGCGGGGGCGTCGTTGGCCATGTCTCGCACGCGCATGCGTGGGAGGGGGCGCTGCAATGGGCGTGGGCGGGGAAAGTGGTGGATGCTTGGCGGTTCCCAACAACACAGTGTCCTTTCGCGGGGGAAGCCTTGGCACCAGTTAGGAGGAAGAGGAGTAGCAACGGCTGCACCGCGCATGCAGCATCTGTCCACGGGATTCTCGCGAAGCTTGCGGACCACCCAACCAACCCTCCCTGATTTCCCAGACTTCCCCCACTCCACTCCATCCACCCTATATACGCACCCCTGCGCCGTCCAGACGTCCTGACGCTCCTGGCGGCCTGCACCGAGCCCCCCCAGCTGGCGCTCGTCACCGACTACTGCGCCGCCGGCTCGCTCTACAGCCTGCTGCACGCGCCGCGCCCCGCCGGCGGCGGCCCGCCGCTGCCGCAGCTGCTGTCGGTGTGCCTGGGCGTGGCGACGGGCATGGCGTGGCTGCACCGGCACTCGATCCTGCACCGCGACCTCAAGTCGGCCAACATCCTGCTGGACAACAGCGGCAACGCCAAGATTGCGGACTTTGGGCTGGCCAAGATCTACAACGGCCACCACCGGCAGGTGGGTAGTGGTTGGCAGCGGTTGCGCGGTTCCACGGGTTGTCGGTGTAGTTGGTGTGGGGGGGGGCCGCGCGCGCGTGTGACGTGTTGGGGCTGGCCACCTGGCGGCGCCGCCCCGTTGGCCCATGGCGAGGCCCTGGTGCCTTTGCAAGGGCCACGCGCCGCACCGCAGGATCGCCGCTGCCTCCCGCTCCTTCCCTCCCCCCTTGCCTCCCTTCCTGTCGTCGCCCCCGCTGCCGACCCGCTGAGTGGCATCTTCTCGCCCCCCATCCCACGCGCCTGCCTCCCTCCCCCGTTTTCCACGTCGTTCCCGGGTCCTGCCTGCCTGCCTCTGCTTCGCCACCATGCGCCAGGTAATGACTGGCGGCCTGGGCACCTACCAGTGGGCGGCGCCCGAGGTGTTGGCACACCAGCGGTACAGCGAGAAGGCCGACGTGTACAGGTGGGCGGGTGGGCGAGCGGAAGGGTGGATTGGCGCACAGGAGCCGCATATGGGGGAGGCGTGCGTGGGCGCACCATGGGAGGGGTGCGGGGCATGTGCTGCGGCTACGTGGCAGAGGTGCGTCGGGTAACGGGGTGGGGGTGGTGCGGCGGGCGGTGCGGCGCGGTGCGCGGTGGTGTTCGGGACGGCGGGCGGGGTTCGGCTGGCAGGGGGCAGGTGGCTCGTCATGGCTTCATGAGGCAGGCGGGCGCGGGCGCCGTCACCTGCTCCAGCCTGCCTCATGAAGACGACCACCCCGGCGCTCGCCGCTCACGGTACTCCCTTGCATGTCGCTTGCCCCTCCCCGGCGGCACGGCTGACACTCCTGCTCCCGCGGCCCTTGCTTCGCAGCTTCGGCGTCGTGCTGTGGGAGTGCCTGACGGGGCGGCTGCCGTATGAGGTAAGGCACCTCCTCGGCCTTGCCCCCAGTGACTGGGTAGTGTAGAGCCGGCTGTGGGCATGAGTGTGTCCGCGCAGGCAGAAACCATGGGGAGCCGGGTTCTGGCGTGTCCTCGAGTGCTGAAGCGCGCAGCGTGGGCACACCGCCCTGAGTTGCGTGCCTTGGCACCTGTGCACCCTCGCCGCCACCGCCGCCCCCCTACCGTGGCCCCCCTCGCCTGCGCGCCTGGTCTGACCCATCTGTCCCTCGCCGCGGGCGTGCTCTCCTCGGGTTTGCCTCTCCCTGTCATGCAGGGCATGACGGCCGTGCAGGCGGCTGTCGGGGTTGTCAACCACGGCTTGCGCCCGGAGATCCCGCGCGCCACGCCGCCCGCCATGGCCGACCTCATCCGCGCCTGCTGGGCGGCGGTTCCGGAGCAGCGGCCCTCCTTCACCCAAATCGAGCTGCAGGTGGGCGGGGGCCTGACGTTGCATCTCAGATGTTCGACACGGTTGGAAAGAGCGTGCCCGGGTCCTGTCGGCCGGTCCCTCGTGAATGGAAGGGGGGCGCCCTCCTGCGTTGGAAGGGGGCCCGGGCCTGGAAAGCACGGGCCTGGAAGCAAGCTTACAATCGGGTCGTGAACGCGCTGGGCGTGGCTTGCACCGTGGTACGGCACCGGACTCGGGGTTTGAATGTTCGCCACAGCGTCCTCATACGTGTTTTCAGTATGTGTATATGTCTGTCGTCTCTGTCCGCAGGTGGCTGTGTTGTTGCAGCAGGCGCGGGAGGCCGCAGCCGCCAGCCTCGGCAGAGGGAGCGTCAGCAGCATCGGGAGCAGCAGCGGCGGAGGCGGCGTGGGGAGCGGTGGAGGCGGCGTTCCCGCCGGCGCGATGAGCCCCATTCGACTGCCGCAGCCGCCGCAGCCGCAGCCGGGGTTAGGGCCGCTAGCGGCGGGCGCGATGGGAGTGATGGCTGGCGGCGGTGGGGGCCTGGGTCCCGCCGGGCCGATGGCGCGCGCGGGCGCAGCAGGCCTGTGGTAGAGGAGCCAGGCAGCGTACGGATACGGTTCGCCTCTGGCAGAATGACCCGCGGGTCAGCGAGCCGAGGTGTGTGGGGGAGAGAGACGAGATTCGGTGAGAACTAGAGAGAGCTATAGTGGGAGAGTGAACGAATGAGGACCGGTGCTTGTCGGCCAGCCGCGTTGCTGGAAGACGAGGCGAGGCGCGATCTCGTGCAAGAAAGGGTTGGTTGATTGCTGTGTGGAGACGCTTGCCTACTGTACGGTAGTGTGCCGTAAACGCATGGATCGTGCATTCGCATGTGTGGTTGTGTCTTGGTATATTGAAAGGAGGTGGGGCCAGGGGCCTACGGCGGTATGCCGCCGGGGAGGCGGAGGCCATTAACTGTCGTTGATGGGCGGAGAGTCCCCGGCTGTTCCCCATGTTCCAATATTATGGAACAAAGCCAGACAATACAGCCCTCCGGGGAGGGCGCACTACACAATAGCACACATAGCACATCATAGCGATATGGCATGTGTGTGGGGCGCCTTTCCGGCGCCAATGCGACACTGTGTTGCGGCGATGGGGCCTCGGTATAGTTGCGGTGGGGCATGGTTGGTGTGCTGAGGTGCGGCGTGTGTTTGTCTGTTGTCGCCACGCTATGAAGTAGAAAAACGCCTCCGATAAGACGTGCCAAGGGGCTGACGCGTTGGTGCTGGCTTCAGTTAACACGGACCCATGGGTCGGTGCCCGCTGGGCCTGGGCCCGGCCCATGCGCTCCATTCGCCGCGCTGGGCTCAGCTGCCCGCCCGCAGTTGCGCGCCGGGGTGCGCGCCGTGACCTCGGCAACAGATTACCATGCGAATGACTCCTCTGTACTTTCGTAGCTGCCATGCGCACTCATGGCAACCGCTTTTGCCAACCCTCCTACACCTGACTACCTAATGTCTCCACCTACCTTATGTTTCCCGATTCGCACAGCCGCGATTCTTGGGTGGTGTGCGGAGGCGGGATTTGTGTTGTGGCCGTTGTGGTTATCTTGGCAATCATTTCTGGCGCTTTGTCGCGTGTTGGCCAAGCACGGTCAAGGCCAGGAAGAGTGGGTCCCCGACCGGGAAACGCAGCAAGCGCCGCGCCCAGCCTGCTGCGGCCATGGTGATTCCCCAGCACCACCCGCAGCGCCTGTGTGGCGGGCCCTGTTGGCTGGCGTCTACCACTGGGCGCGGCGGTTCCGTTCCTGCGGCTCTGTGTGTTCGTACATATGTTCCGGAGGCGCGTCCTGGCGTGTTGGGCTCCTGGTGCACCCTGGCGCATGTGTCGGGGGCCTGCGTGGGGGTTGCTCCGCACAACTCCGCTCTGTGCGTGTACTGGGCAGTCATCTGCAGAGTCCGACACCGGCCCTGCTCCGGTGTTGGCCCCGTCAGGTCCCGGCGTCCGGCTGGTAACACACTGTGCGTTGTGGAGTGGATTGTGCATGCATGGACACACAACCAGTACACAATGTCTTGACGTACATATCGGGGTAGTGATACGGACGCCCATACACACGGTCTCTGGGCTGCGCCCGTCACTTGGGGTCCCGGGATGGTACTGTGCAGGTCATCTGGCGGGGTTGGGTGATGCCTTGTACTTGGGTGTGCGGACTGCTTTTGGATCGTCAGCGCGTCTTCGAGGGCCTGGCTGCTAGGGATCTCCAGCTCAGCCTGCCGTAGGGGTAGGGGGTTCCCTTTCAGTGATGAGGATGGCTCAGGCTCGGCTTGGGGAGGGGAGGGGCAGATGTGCACGCCAATTCAAGGTGGGATTGCTTGGGTGAGCCGCACGGGAGGGGCGGCCCGTGCGCCAGCAAGGGTAGTACGGCACGTGTGTAACGGAATCTCAGACATGCATCTCTGCTTTGCTTCCTCAATTATCAGGCTGCAACAGCCTGGAGCAGAAATGACATTTTACAACAATTACGTGATAAACACCATGACGAATTGACACCCGAGCAGAATGAGGGGACACAGCCACCTTAGTTCTACCGTACTGTACGGCCGTAGCGGTTCTCCACGGCATGTAGTGGGCTGTACGACGTCACAGCCCTCAATGCAATTTCTTCCAGTCACAACCGCGGTATCAAAACCTAATTAGGCGCCGAAGGCGTACCGTCGAGCGCAAGGGCGCGCGGGAACTTTGGCTGCGGACAGGGAGATACCAACATACCAACATAAAGAGCTCGTTTACCAGTGCAAAGGTGAACTCAGAACTTAGCCCCCGAGCCATCATTGTGAAATGAAATACCCACGAGGGGTTCCAGCACAGTCGGCCGTGCGAGTAAGGTCTGGCACATCCATGACGAGGATGGCTCTCGGTTGGGGACATGGGGAGCAGAGCGCGCCAGTTCAAGTTCAGGGATTGCTACTGCATATGTAACGGAACCTCAGACACATATCTCTGTTCTGCTTCCACGGCTATCAGGCTGAGACAGCCTGCAGCGCAGAGACCGCGACACTTGCGAAAAAAGGTCCCGCCCTTCCCGACAAACTTGGGTCCGTAACGGAGGCCGCGACACGCCATAATGGCCGTTCTCCGGAAGCTGCCACTAGAAATGCCTTCGACAAGCGGTACTCGTACTGAACAGGGGAGTCTCCCCTGGTACTGAACACTGAGGCTGGGTATCTTCCGCTACGGGCCTACCTTCGGTCGGACTGAAGTAACAGCACGCAAAATCCCGCTTTGAGGGCAGTGTATCCAGCTTGGACAACCGCAAATGCATCCAGATGGGGGGAAACATTTCGGTATTTCTGCCGAAATGGGGTCCCCACGTCATCGTCCAAACCGCAAAACATGCCCTACGTTTCGTCCGACGAAGGAAGATAACCTGTACTGACTGAGCAGCTGGACAATGCTCACTGTAAAACTGAAACGCAAACGCTGCAGTGCCATACTACTGCCGGTAAGGCTCCTATGCTCGTAAGGGCACTGTTGCATTTGCTCATGATTGCCCTCGCGACTTGACCTCTACGACACCCCCCTCACTCATCCTCCTGCTCCTTGGCCCGTTCCAGCTTCTTGAAGTTCAGCAGCATTACGTTACCGCAGCCTCCCTCGCGTCTGCGGCAGCGCAACGCCCCACAGCCGGGACTGCCCTTTTTGGGTTTGACCCACTTGCCCGTCCAGTGCTTTCCGCAGCCGCGGGGGCACTCGAAGTCGTAGGGGCCCTTGCCGGTTTCACGGTTCCTCGCTTGGGCCTCCGCGTGCTTCTTATCCGCTATGGAAGGCCAGCAGGGCGGAAAGCGGAGAGGGCGTAAGCTCCTGCAGATACGCTGGAGGCGATCGCTGCAGCTACGTCTCCGCCAAGATGTATGGAGGCGAGCATTCAAAGGCATGGTGGATAAGCTGTATGGCGGCTGGGGCCTAGGCAACGGGAAATGCCAGTGCGTCCAAGATGCAAAATGTGGTCTTCCAGCCTTACGACATAGGTATGGCAGCTGTACCGCGCAGCCGCATGGCCGTGTGACACATTCCTCACCTCCGAGAGCCCCTTTTGACATCAAGGGACCACACATGGAAGGGGGCGGTTGGGAGCCGAAGATGGAATTAGCGGCGGGCCAAGCGGACCGGGTGGGATCCAGCAGTAGGAACCTATACAAGGACGTGGGCTCCTACTCGGGCTCATCCCTAGTCTGTGAATACCAGGGCTTGGCCCACCGTCCCGCCCTCACCAATGGCGCTCATCGCGATCCTCTTGAAGTACGTGACCCTGCTGTCAAAAGCCGGCGACGGCTGCCCGTGGCTGCTCACGTACTTCTCCCGCTCCTCGTCGGTCCATGCCTTGAAGATGGCCTCGCCCATTGTTGCTTTGCCATGGATGACCTGCAAGGGAAGAGGCACAACTATACAAGTTTAACCTTAATCACCATGTCCATCCATGCCCAACCGCGCACCTACCTGTTGCTTCTTGCCGATCACAGTCAACCGGTCGGATACGAACACATCCATGCCTGCCAGGATTGGGTTGGCCAGCCACCCGCGGTGCAGCAGAGCGTACACCGCCACCACGAAGCAGATGTGCTTGACGGTGCCGTCGTTGAGGACGAAGCGCAGCACGTGCCATGGGCGGCCGTACCTGAGTAAAGTGTCCCGGGTGAAAAGTCCAGTTCAGGCTCTGTCGGAGCAGGCCGCCCTACTTGAATGTCAGTGGAGCATCAGTACGCGTATGTAAAAGTGAGGGCTTTCAGCTTTCCTGACAACCATTGAGCAAATGCAGAGCCTCACTTGTTGGTGTCTGTCTTCACGTGCACGGGCTCCCACCAGCTGTTGACGCGCGCCTCCACAAACTTGGGGGGCCGGCCGATGTCGCTCATCCACTCCAGGAGGCCCTTAAGCTGGATCCTCAGCTCCCCAACGCTGACCAGACACGTGTTTCCCTCGCGGAGCTTGTCAGCCGTTGGGCCCTCCATAATGACCAGCGTCGGCTCACGCTCCGTCAGCTTGCGCCGTGACCAGTGCGGTTTGGCGCCGTTGCGAACGTACTGGGTCAGCTTTCTGCGGTTGAAACGGAGGGAGTCCAGCGGGTCGTCTTTGGCGACCGGGAACTCCCCGTCCGTCCACTTCCCGCCGTGCCGCAGGATCTGGCCCTGCAGGTACTCGTCGCCCGCTCGGATCCTCTTTTCCACGAACTCGCGGGCCTTTGCGTCGATTGGCCGCTCCTCGACATAGGCGGCTGGGAAGCACGGCAAGTATGACTTGTTTTCCGGGTGCACCTCCTCGTCTTCTGCAGGGCGTGGTGGCCCAGTAGGGGAAGTCAACCGTGGGGGGCTCAGCGAGTGGCCCGAGGGAAGCGCTCTCACATGCTAGGGCTTACATGTATGCAGGAGCGTAGGCGGCCTCTCTGCGCGTGTATACGGCATGGTTGCGGTGTAGCAAAAAAAAGTAGCGCCAGCGCGGCATCGGCCAGGAGGTAGGATTCATCTGCACGCGTGCACCCTACACATCCATGTTCTTCAAGCATACCTTCACTGGCCTCATCAGGGGCCGCTCCGCCGGTACCTTCAACTGCACCTTCCTCGCGCGCCGCTGACGCAGGGCCGTCTGCGGCAACTGGCAACACGGCAAGAGGGGTTGGTTGTGATATGGCGGGCGCGTGGGGGCGGCGGGAGGGACGCCACGGCACGCACAAGTTTGCACCGCAGGCCATTTGTGCACGGTTGTGAATGGCATGGCTAACGTGTCCGCATGTGTCCCCTCCCGAGCTCACGTTCGTTGCTGTCATCGTTGGAGACGCAGCGGGTGCTGGACTTAGGAGCGTCGTCAGGGGGCGCAGCCCACGCCTGAGTGATGTGCTGCCCGATTTTATGACATGCGATTTACATACGGGATAGGGGAGTTGCGCCGGTAGTCAGGGGTCGACACAGCAGGTTAGGTACGCCTAAACGCTTTGGATTTGTAACGAATGCCATATGGAAGAAACCACTTGGTATTGAGCTCACCGGCAATGGCGTTGAGGGAGGGCTGGTGTTGTAGTCGGCAGGCGCAGTTTCGTCGGGCTCACGCTGGGCGTCCGGCTGCTCCGCTGGACTGGCCGGCGAGTAAGAGATTGTAGAGCTGGACGAGCAGGTGGAGCCTGCTTCAGAGGGCTTGGAAACCAAGTAAGGGCCTTGGCTGGCGGCCGACATGTTCCGGTGCGTGATGTTCAGGGCGTCACCGCCCCAGCGTTGATACAGAGGCCAACTATCATAAAGACGTCTATATGCCTAAAATGAATGGAAATCCACAGAGTGACGGTACACCAGCCTACTACACCGTACGACATGATAGCGGCTATCCAGTAGAGCACTCCCTGACCTTCGATAGAGGATGCGCGTAAACCAAACCTATGTGCCAAGCCATGATAGGCCTGCATTCATTGTAGGTCACTGCTCAACAGCTCGCCCATAGAATGTCGCGAAGGCATGCATATGGGCGGGGCGCATTGTGCAATATTGACGACATCGAAAAGATCGAGCAGATTAAGGTGCATTCTGTTACATGTGAAGGGCACGCAGCCGTATCATACATACATCACGAGGCACAGTGGCACACCAGCAATTCCGCCAAACGAAGCCTTCGGGTCGTAACCCCACCCGTATGCCGTGCACCGCGCAGCGGGTCGTACAGCACCACGGCCACTGATGCGAGCTGAAGACCTTGGTAGGCACCGAAGGCGTACTGTCGGGCGCAAGTAAGGGGGCGCCGAAAGCTTGGGTTGCGGACACGGGTGCGGGTGGGTAGTGCCGGATGGAAAGAGCAGTTACCCAACAATTACCGGTAAACGAGGTCAGTTTTTTTGAAGTGAAGCAAGCAAGCTCTCTCAAGAGGTAAGACGCGATTCCCAGCTAAGTTTAGCAAGGCGACTACGGCCCTTCGAAGCTGGCGGGCGGCGGCCCAGGTGCTTCGGAACGGACCTGCCTAAGCAATCACATTGACACATCGTCGACCGCTCGCCGGGCCCTCACCCTCTACATATCTTCAGGTAACTATACCGGTGGCACACACCGGGAGGGCCCGTCTGCTCGTATACCTCGCCCGCCGCCATGCCCTGTACTAGGCGCCCTGCTGGAAACATCACACCTCCGGGTGTGTACGTCCGTAGAGGTTGCCTTCCCTGTTTCCGGTTCTCTTTTTTGACATACCAAGGTACCGAGACAGGCTGCGGCGGGCCGGGCTTACGCCGGTGCCACCGAGGCTGATGAAGATAATGCAATATCACTGCCGAGGAGCACTTCGCCGTCCTTACACGCCTTCAAGCATACAGCTATTACTTCTAAAGTTCCCATGACGCCATGCGGACTCGCCAAACGCATACAGCCGTCACTCTCAATTTAATTTCCCCGCTAGTATGTAGGAGCCCGCAAGGGCACACCATACGCGCCAGAGACAACAAACCCGGCCACCGGTGCCATTACCGCATCCTCTAGGCAAGGATCCAAGACACACGCTACGCCTGGGGTCATAGCGTCCGTTTGAACAACCGCCAACTGCCAACCATCGTGCAAAGCACATCTGGAATTTCCAATGCACTTGCACGCAAGGACCCGGGCAAGGCTCATCTCGCATGATGAACCACTTTATTGCTAGCCACCGCCAAGGACTCTCTGTTCAGCCAGTCTGTACAGCATGTCCTTGCTCACCAGTACGAACGCCTCCGCCAGCCCGAGTTTGAATGTCGTGTCTCCCAAACACTTAGTATAGCCCGCTGCTCGCATCCATGACCAAAAAGATTATAACCCGCGGCTCAGCTCCAGCCCTTAGGCGACATCATCCGCTACCTTCTGCAGAACAAACTTGGCGAGGAACTCGTCGCCTGTGACCCACGGGTCGGGGACGGGTCAGGGATCCACGCGTCAGGGAGGCACACGAGGCCAGGCACGCATGACGCAGCTATTCTGAGCTACGGGCTCCTTCAAGACTTAACACGCTAAGCTGAGGGTTTTGTTCACTCTGGAGGCAGACACTCGGGCGCCGGCGGGACGCCGTCAAGCCCTTAGGGCTTGCGATGCGGCCATGTGGCCCAGAACCCTCTTACAACGAGCCCATCGCTGGCTGGGCCGCACATGGACCCTTTTGGGATGTAGGGACAGCTGCAGGTTGGGCGTTGGGCGACGTGTACAGTTCTGCAGCGCCCCACGTTCCCACCCCTCAGGATATTCCCCTTCTTCATCACAGTCGCATCGGCAGGTACTGCATGGCGAGCCGAGGACCGACATGACTGACACAAACGCGGGGCGGCAAGGGCTTACCGAAGACAATCTCCCCGCCGATGGGCACCTCGACGTAGTCCATGGCCTTGATCTCGCTTCCGTTCACCATGGTTCCGTTGGTGCTGTTGACGTCAATCACAAGCAACTTGTCGCCCTCTTGAGGCATGGAGGGGCGTGGCAAGGAGCACACACTGTCAGGGAGACGGGTTGCGGGACTGCGTGCAAGCTGCAAGGCTGGACACAATGAGAAGGTTAACACGCCGGCACCTGTTGCTAGGTTGCTACAGACGAATAAGCCGAATTAGTTTTGGCACGTCGGCACCAGATTTCCTCCATTCCGCACAACCTCAAACACGCTCCCCTGCTCGCGTTGGCCAGGGTGCAGGGGTCTGTTACCAGCGCATGGCGTCTATCTGCGCCCACGAGAAGCGCGGCCCCACTTCTCACGAGGCTCACGAGGCGCAGAGGAACGACCCGCATGCCAACAAGCACAGTAGCCTCCTAGCGGCTACAATGCTTACCCACGCGCTCACGGCGCAATCCTCCCAGGCACCTGGCTCCCCATCATGCATTGCCCTGGCGCAAAGCGGCGCGATGCGGCTTCCGCACGACACTCGACCCAGCGCCGGAGCGGCCACCCCGCAGCCCACACACGAACGCACGTTTTCCTTTTCAACACGAACGCATGCGCGCGGCCCGCGCCGGCACGCACCAACGGTCAGGATGGCGTGGCGGCTGGAGACGGTCGGCACGGGCAGGATAATGTCGCACGGCTCCACCCGTCCGACATCCAAGGTCCCCTCCCTGAGCGCGATCGGCCCCGGCAGTGACACCTTCTCGCCATCCAGGTGGTCACAGGCGCCGCTGCCTGCACTCGAAGGAGGAGGGGGCACACAGTCGAGCGCACACAGTTGGGCGTAGCCGGATACTGAGCACGCAGTTATGAATGCATATAATACACAGCCCGACGTAGCCGGATCTTGAAGGATTCAAATCGCTGGGCGGGGGGAGGGTCGAATGAGGAAGATGGGGGGGCGAGGTGGGCAGGCTGTTGCGGATGCCGCCGGCCCCCTCCGGGCCGAGGGTAGAGCCCGGGGGCGGCAACCGCGTAGGAGCGTTGAAAGAGGTACCAGCGTCGGCACCGAAGGCACGGCACGGCCAGACCCTCGCCCAGAAAACTTACCAGTCGGCTGAAGCACAAGCTTGTTGGCAACGGCTAGGCGGCTGCTACGGGACGGGGCATCTGCAGATGCAACGTGCTGACGTGGAGGAAGGTGCGACCCAGATATTCCAATGAAAATCAAGATCTGCATACTCAAGCCACTTACTGGCCCTTGTGCGGGTGCAAGCCACAGCCGAGCGACCGAACGAGCGAGCGAGCATGGCGACCTGCGCCGGAAGGCTGCGATCAGCTGGCCTCGATCGATCAGGCCGAAAGCATTGTACATTCATCCATGTGGCGCAACAACAGGATAAGAGATCACGCTACTGTGGCTGGCCAGCTCTTCCAGCAGTGCGGCAGACCGTCGCATGTTTTTATGAACGTGATAAGCTTCAAGTGACAAGGTCAACTTTGCAGCTGCCTATGTTGCCGACGAAATGTATGCAACACCGGCTGCTGACGGTGGCCAGGTCGCACCTTGCAGGCGGCGCTGCTGTTGTATCGGATGTTATCTCGGGTAGCAGTGCAGGGCAATCAAGCGACAAAAGTTTCGAACCGGGTATTGGAGGTTCCGGACTCCATCGCTCGTCCAACCCGTAGCCCCCGGCAGTTCCCCTCCTCTACGGTGGAGCTGCGTGACCGCTCCTGCGCCTCCGCAATCCACGAGTCGCGATCGTCTTGGGCACGCCGTTTCGGCGTACAGACAGAAGAGAGTGTGGCTCAGGACACAAGGCGCATCGGTGCGCATCCATAAAACACGTGAGAAATATCATACGCAGTCATTGTAATCATCGGGGTCGCAACTACAGGCCACTGTAGACACGCGGGGTCACAGGCCATTCTATTCACGACGTCAACTGCTCAAGGCACCACAGTACGGACCCTTAACCCGAACAAACACCAAAACCCACGCAAAAAACCGCCGGTAAGCATCAGTATCCCATTGTAGCTCCTCTCGCTGCAACAGCGCGCCCTGTATGCCTAGGCAGTGGTGGCGCCTGCGTCAGCGGCAGCCGCAGGCACGCCGACCGGCGTCGGCAGCCCCGACTTGGAGACATACTCGGGGTAGCGCGTGCGGAAGCCCATAGCCCGAGCCAGCGGCGGCACCAGATTCACGGCCGCCTTCCAGAGCAGGGGTGGCACGTCCGTCAGCACCGCGTCCGAGTCAGCGAACAACAGCACCATCTGGATGGGGTTCACCTTGTCGAGGCCATCGTGCTGCACGGGTGGTTGACGACGGGCGGTTGATGATTAGCAGTTGAGAGCGCAGTGTCGAGGCTTGGGAGCATGAGGCTTTCCAGCTACCGGTACTGCTGCGGGCCCGCAGCGCTCCCCTAATCATGGCGCGGGATCTTACCTCTGCGGACAGTGCGTGCAGCACCTCGAAGAAGCCCTCGTCTGGGACGCCGGGCCGCAGCGTGAACATCACCTCGAGCGGCTCGGAGCCGCCGTTCCAGAAAGTGTGCGGCAGACCTATGGATGCGAATGGGCAGCCGGCGGCGGGGTCGATCCAGCCGGTAAGGGGTATGGGCAAGGGGATTGGCACACCGCAGGAAGGGATTCGTGCCGACAGATAGGGGCAGCGCGATGGGGTAATGCACGCGCAACATGGCTGTGCGGCCTAGGGTGCCGACAACAGCATGTGCAGCTCATTGTGCCGTACACGCAGGGTGGTTGCTGCCTTGGGGTAGTTGCTCTGGCGGCGTATCGCATGATCACCCCCGAGCCGGCCACACAGCTGGCGTTCGCACTCCCCGGGGACCCCGGCCCCGCGGACAGGCCTTGCCACCCCGGAGCCGCAGCCAGCGCCGGCTCACCCGCCGGGATGTTGTGCTTCTGCCCCACCGGCAGCTGCACGATCGTCCCGTTGAGGTCCACCATCATCACGCCGCCTGCGGGTGGCAGAGTCGAGCAGGCGGGGCAGTCCAGTTGGTTGGCGGTTGGAGACAAGCTGCTGGTGCCGAGGCGCGCCACGCTGCCGGTGGACGCGAGTGGGACAGCGTGCAGGAGCTGAGCGGGAATGTTGGCTCGTCAAGTTGGTGGAGACGTAACAGGGTGCCCTGCGCCATCACGCCGCCTGTGGTTCAAGGGAGCTTGAAGACAGGGGGACACAATTGGCTGTCTAGTCATCGAGTTCGTGTCGTGTCCAGGAGCACTGGGCGCCTTAATTACACAGACGGCCGCCCTGTTCAACTGGCCCGTGCAGCCTCGGGCGCTGCCCAGATTCAATTATCCAAAAACGCTAAAGCCACAGTGCCACTCACTAATTGTCTCGAACTCTTCGTCCTGTTTGTTGTGGATGTGCTTGGGCGGGCTGCAGGGCTTTTCAGGGTAGAAACCCTGGGGGAGGATAGGTACGGCAGCACGAGGAGACCATACGGTGGTGAGGCACGCGTTGTCAGGAGGTGCGTCAGGTGGTGCGGCTGCCATGAGGCGGCCATGAGAGCGAGGTAGGGCGACCGGTAGGAAAGCGATAGCCGACCGCACACTGGCTGGCACGAGAGGCGTGGGGGCGAGTACATGTCAGGGCGGCACATAAGCGTCCAGGAATGAGTCGAGAGTGAGGGAGTCTGGGGCACAGGTAGCTCGGGCTGCAGGCCTGATCCATAGAAGACTTGAGGCATTCTAAGCGGAAAGCAAGGAGTGGGACACGAGGTCCGTAGAAAGCAGGGAAACGGGATCACGCTATGGTTGGGGTTCGGGGGTCCCACGAGAGGCCGTGGGGCAGCAACGCCAGTCTCTCTTGAGGCATAGGTACCGAGTTTGGCGCGCCACGCAATAACCTTCCCCACCCTAGCACCCTGCTGCGCGCAGCCCTGCATCCGTCCCCTTGCGCCTCACGTGGCCACGTGAAGTGCAGTAGACATGCACTTTAAGGTACGCGCCGCCGGTCTCCCTGCTCCGCGTGACAACGGTGTACCTGCCGCAGCGGTCAGACCAGGCCTCAGCCACAACATAACCTGCACGGCCAATGAGGCTTTACTTTTTGGTGTCTTTCGACTTGGTCTCCCAAATGCCCACGTCGTCGTTGAAGTTTAAACGCTTCATATTACTGTTCATGTATCGTGTGCCACCGATAATGACAGCGACAATGAGGACAAAATATTTGGTTGCTCGGAAATTGCTCGCCATGGCTGCTTCGTGCTCGGCTCTTGCTGTATTGGTGTAATGCGAAGCAGTAAGCTACGGACTGTACAACACGGTGCATGAGTACAGACCCGACTGATATCTACGCCAAGTGTGCACGGTCAAGGTCGTCGGGTCGTACCAGTTGTACAACTGACACATGTGACGTAGGCAGACGGACATCGCCTGATGCTCCGCATCACAATGCTATGGGCCGATGAGGCTAAGGTAAAAATAGAGAAAACTGCAAAGAAAGAGGGAGCCCGCCTCGACGGCCATACACGCCCGAAGGCGCGACGTTTCCAGTAGGACGGGCGGGTACAGAGCAAGACATGTGACATTCGTCCCGCCCCCCAAAAGATCGGCCTATCAGCTTACCCGGTTTGTCGAACTACACCTGGTGGACCGCTACCTGTCAAGGTTGAGTCAAGAATGTTGAGTCAAGGATGCCGCCCACCGCCCTCCAGGCCATCGCAGACGCGGCCGTTCCCCCTTCAGCCCCTCCTGCCCCACCACCCCCCGCCCCTGCCGCCCCCCACATCGCGCCCGCCGCGGCACCCACCGCCGCCACACCTCTGGGCGCCGCTGATGCTGTGGCCGCACCGGCTTACTACCAGGCCACCACTGCCGACGCGATGGCATCTCATTTCGCGCGGGAATATGAAAGGCTCCGCCCCTGGGGCCTCCGGTATGATACGTCGCTTCAACCAGCTTACTACGCAGGAAAATGCACAAGACCCCGCCTTCCATGCGTTTCCTGGCGTGCTCGCAACGTTGCCCGGCCTCGGAACTCAGTGACATTGTCACCGCCGCACTCCGCGCTGTATCCACTGAATTCTGCCGCCGCTGGCGCACCGCCTACAACTCCGAGCCATGGTACTGTTTCAATTCGGCCGACGTCATGACCACCGTCCACCGCTTCAACGCTGCCGCCATTCCCGCCGCCGCAGTGGACCCCATGGCCGCCTACGACTTCACCCGCCTATACACAAACATCCCGCTCGACGACCTCTGCCGTTCCATCGACAAGCTGGCCCGCACCTGCCTGGAAGGCTTCGCCGGCATTGAAGTCCTGACGACGCTTCCAGCGCGCCAGCACCCGGACGCCCAGCCGGTCCACACGGCACGCCTGGTCCCGGACGCCCCCTCCTGCACCTACTCGGCCCAAGGCCGCCACGTCCGCCGCTTTTTTGATGCCG